>JAVLUX010000009.1:43787500-43945000 GCA_032164185.1 Moxostoma hubbsi | reverse complement strand
ATATAAGATTTTTATATTATTTTGTTATTTTATTGCTTTTTTGTTTAGTTTAAAGTGCAGTTTGAATGGGGGGGGGGCCTGGGTAGCTCGGCAAGTAAAGACGCTGAATTCCCCACCTGTAGTCGCAAGTTAAAATCCAGGGTGTACTGAGTGACTCCAGTCAGGCTTCCTAAGCAACCAGTTGGCCCGGTTGCTAGGTGGGTAGAGTCACGTTGGGTTAACTTCCTCATGGTCGCCATAATGTGGTTCTCGCTATTGGTGGAGCGTGGATGCGTGGATGCCCTGGAGATTAGCGTTAAGCCTCCTCACACTAGGTCTCTGTGTTATCATGCTGAACAAGCCACATGATAAAATGCGCAGATTGACTGTCTCAGACGTGGAGGCAACTGAGATTTGTCCTGCGCCACTCGGATTGTGGCGAGGCACTACACCACCACGAGGACATGGAGCACATTGGGAATTAGGCATTCGAAATTGGGGATAAAAGGGTAGAAATTTTGTTTTTGTTTTTCTTGTTTCAATAAATGACTTATATTTTTAAAGCAAAATCAATAATGCAAAACAATTTTCTTAAAATGTGCTTGATGCTTAAATTGAATACACAATATTTTGAAAGGAGAAAAATCTATTTTATTATGAATTTGAAAAATTTCAATATGTAAGATTATTCATAAGACATTTAATCTATTGACATCCCTAGTAAATGTTTTCTTTAGAGTATATCTGTTCGAATAGTAACTAAATCTTACACTGTAATTTCTAATGGTTTACTAATATGAGTGGTTGAATCTATATATATATATATATATATATATATATATATATATATATATTAGCCACTGCTGAATATCTCTGAAAGATCTATATATCGATCAACTAGTAATCTTCCTTTCTATTATTCTCCAGGCAACAGTATGCTCAGGTTCTGGCACAACAGAAGGTTTTAAGCTCCGCCCCTCCTCCTACCCAACAGCAGCAGCTCAATCTCCTCCTCCATCAGGCACTCAAGATCAGGTGAGGCCACATTGTTAAGTAACCTCTGGTTTTAATCTCCCTGTCAAAATTGCAGTATCATTCATATATGTGAGGCCAGCAGCAGGGTATGAATATGCAATACTGCAATTTATGGGTAGTATTCATTTGGTATTGTGGTATTTGGAACTTTCTCACAGTTTGACTTGTGTGCCCATTTTAGAACACCTGAGCCGCAACAGAGCCTTTTGCCACCTGTCACACGTTCCATGTCGGTTCCAGATTCAGGTTCTGTTTGGGAAATTCAGAACCCGTCAACTCAAGCATCCTGTTCTCCAAACATGCCGCCAGCTGCTCCCAGCAGTAAGTCGCCACTCTCTAGAGAACAGTCAGCATGAAATCAAAATTGACCCTATTTACTTTAGCACACATCCCTGGTCTTATTGTCAGGTAAAAGACAAGACAATGTTTTTAATAATAATATTGCTTTACATTTTATGTAGCACTTTTCTAGGCACTCAAAGCGCTTAACATAGTATAGGGGGAATCTCCTCACCTGGATGATGCGACGGCAGCCAAAGTGCGCCAGAACTCCCACCAGCTATTGGTGGGGAGGAGAGAGTAGAGTGATGTAGCCAATTCAGGAATGGAGATTAATAAGAGTCCATGATAGATAGGGGCCAATGGGGGAATTTGGCCAGGACACCGTGGTTACACCCCTACTCTTTACGAGAAGTGTCCTGGGATTTTTAATGACCACAGAGAGTACAATATGCTCAGTTTAATGTCTCATCCGAAAGACGGCACTTTTTTACAGTATAGTGTCCCCGTCACTATACTGGGGCATTAGGACCCACACCCCCTGCTGGCCTCCCTAATACCTCTTCCAGCAGCAACCTTGGTTTTCCCCAGGAGGTCTCCCATCCAGGTACTGGCCAGGCTCAACTCTGCTTGGCTTTAGTGGGCAACCAGTCAAGAGCTGCAGGGTGATATGGCTGCCGACTTGAATAGATACTGATGTGGTCAGTTTATTCTTTCACCCATTTCATTGTCTGAACCTCAGATGATTTTGACTTCCATGTTGGTGGCAGATTCTGACGTCATACTGTGAAAAAGGTTCATAATGTCTTGAATTCCACAACTGACTAGATTGGGGTTCTCAATGGGGGCACTCAAACGTTGCCCGGGGGCGGCGACAGCTAATTAGTAGAGCGCTGCGTTAGGTTACAAATGGGAGGCGTTTATCAGTCATATTAATCAAATCAATTGTTAAGTTAGTTTTTGCATAAAAACTAGATTTGGAATATACCAGTTCTTCATTATACGGGTTGGTGCGCATTTGTACCGCAGTTCATCTGATTCTGTAGTCTAGCGACGCATCTGGAATATCTGGTTTAGCTGCGTCAAATACACAGGCGGAGTCACAACCTCCGGCTAATTCACCTGTATGGCTCTGTAGTTGGATACTGCTCAATGGACAGAGCAGAGCAGGGGCCTTTTACTCGCAGACTGGTCTCAAACTCTTAAACCAGCACCGCTTATTACAGCGCTGCGAGAGCCAATAAGAAGCACTGCGTGAGATTCGAAAACCATTTGAATTCGGCATAGAAGTTTCTATGTGCTACCATGGTCAACAAACATTTTTTAAGATGAAATGCATCATTCTTAAATGTGTCAATCTTTTAGTTTAAATAATCAGGCTAAAATATATATATTTTTTAGTGCAAGAAAATATAAGCCTTAGATGTTTTAAATAACCTTACTGTTGTGAATACCAGAATTCAGTTCGTTCAAGAGTGCCGCAGTGCCTCAAAATGGGGAAAAACTACTGTGGTCTTCCTGTGGACATGTGTAATGTCTGGTTTACTTGTTTCTTACTCCCCTAAAGTAACACACAACACATTTTTTTTTTTTAGGAAATGACTCACACTTGTCTGAGGGTGAAGCCCTATTGCACTTGCTGAATAGATGCCATCTGAAACTGAACTGAAACTTCTGGCATGTGTCAGATGGTTTTTCTTTTAAGTGAAAAAGTGTCTAGTAGTTTTTACTGTTGTATTTTGTAATTACATTGACATTACATTTGCATTATTCGACCAAATTACCTTCTAAACAAACAGCACACATCACATTGCCAACAAAAATAAGTATAGCTAGCTTAAACGCTCATAGTCCTCACAACAACAAAAAGTGACCTATAGATTGTGCATAATAATTGTTAATAAATTTTACTTTAGTGTCAAGATTTTGTACACCGATCAGTTTGATTCATGATAGTTTTTAATAGGCTGACCTCAAAGGTATGTCCCCACCATATGATTCAATGGAGAAATAAAAATGATCTTCTTTTTAAATTCCTGTTTCTCTCAGCATGGGACGGGAGCAGTGTATGGGATTTGCCATTAGACTCCATGACTCAAGCGTCTTCCATTGAACAGATACAGCTAGAAAAAGCCAAAGCTCTGAAGGTGAGAAAAAATGTGAATGATCTGTGTGTACTTAAGATGATTTAATTGTGAGGTATCTCGCGCATGACATCTTAAATTATGACCTGGATCTTTTTGCATTAACACTCTAAGCTTGGAAGAGAAAAGAATAATTGTCAAAATATTAATAACTGCAGTCTTGACCAACACAATGTAGGTATCTTTTGAAAGCTGAGAAGCTCTAATATCCAATGCATGTAGGCATTATGAAAGTGCTTTGAAATTTGCAGACTAATCAGAAGTGTTCCGTTTTGATTATTTAAAAACTATTGCACCATACATATTGCAATCAGCACACACCATGTGTCATGTTGTTGGAAAGCTCTAAAAATGAGAATACAAGTACAGTTGAAGTCAGAGTTTACAAACACTTAGTTTAAAGTCATTAAAACTAGTTTTTTAACCTATCCACGGATTTCATATTAGCAAACTATAGTTTTGGCAAGTCGTTTAGAACATCTACTTTGTGCATGACAGTAATATTTCCAACAATTGTTTCCAGACAGATTTTTTTCACATTTAATTGACTATATCACAATTCCAGTGTTTCAGAAGTTTACATACACTGTTAACTGAGCCTTTAAGCAGCTTGGAAAATTCCAGAAAATTATGTCATGCTTTTAGGCAATTAGCCAGTTAGCTTTTGATAGGCTAATTGGAGTCAATTGGAAGTGTACCTGTGGATGTTTTTAAGGCCTACCTTCAAACTCAGTGCCTCTGCTTGATATCATGGGGAAATCAAAAGAAATCAGCCAAGACTTCAGGAAAAAAAATTGTGGACCTCCACAAGTCTGGTTCATCCTTGGGTGCAATTTCCAAATGCCTGAAGGTACCACGTACAAACAGTAGTACGCAAGTATAAACCCCATGGGACCACGCAGCCATCATACCACTCTGGAAGGAGGCGCATTCTGTCTCCTAGAGATGAACATAGTTTGATATGAAAACTGCAAATCAATCCCAGAACAACAGCAAAGGACCTTGTGAGGATGCTGGAGGAAACCGGTAGACAAGTATCTATATCCACAGTAAGACAAGTCCTATATCAACATAACCTGAAAGGCTGCCCCGCTAGGAAGAAGCCACTGCTCCAAAACCGCCATAGACAGAGAATGTTATCTACAATTAAATGTCAGGAATTGTGAAAAACTGAGTTTAAATATATTGAACTAAGGTGTATGTAAACTTCTGACTTCAACTGTATATGTCTTTTCGCATTTATGTTTCATGTGAACAGGTGTTCATTATATGCCGCATATTTGCTGGTAACTTGATGAAAACTAAACGAAACATAAATTATCACATGCCATTACTTAAGAGGAAGACATTTTCTTTCAAACGAGCCAACACAAGGTAATCGGATGCATAGATCTTTAGATAATCCACACAAAGTGCAAGGTTACATATGGCCACCAGGAGATGGCGCCAAGTAAATGACACCGACTCGATGCAGTCTCGTTAAGTCAAAAAGCACTCATTCTGTGAATTCTCATTACTAAAATCATGTCTGCATGCTATGCAAACCTTTAGTCATTGAGCATGTTTACATGCACAACAATACGGTGATTACTCCCAAAAATTAGCTTGTTTAATAATCGGACAAAGCAAGAAAACCATGTTTACATGAGATTTGATAGAATCGCGTTATTCTCTGCTTTTGACATCACACCATGAAGAGACATGCACTCAACATGTGCGTACATTGGCTAAGCCGGTGAGAACACAGGTAAAGGTGTTTACATTCCACACAGAATCGGCATAATGGGCAAAAATCTACCCATGTCGCCTGGTTTATTCTTATGCCGTTTTTTACCTTACACCGATAAAGGGACACTGTTTACTGCGTTTACATGACCACACGTGTTGTCGGCTTATTAAGCATTATCATAGATAATAAATGTATTAGAAATAGATGAAAGTTGCGTTGTGATGTTTCTGATTAGCTTTTCTCTTCTACTCTAAAGCTTGAGATGGAGAGACGGGAGGCAGAGCTTCGGGCTAAAAGGGAAGAGGAAGAGAGGAAGCGACTGGAAGAGGTGCTGCGTGCCAGACAGGAAGAGGAACAAAAACGCTTGGAGGAGGAAGAGCTGGCACGACGCAAACAGGTGACAATGCTTGATGAAATTATGGCCTTTGATTCAGAAATTAAAGTTGAGGCTCAAAGCAAGGCTTTGTTGGCTTTGTTCTTTCAAAGGAAGAGGGTGTGTTGAATCTAATAGCACACCAGACCACAATTGCATATTGTGCTTTTTCAGTTGGTTGTGGTACTGTGTAAACCAAAGTACAGTTCTTTATGCACTCACATTCTGGCATGGAAATATTAAAGAGAAAACAAATTACACATTATTGACATTTACAAACTTGTTCAATTACTTGTTGGTTGCAGTTTATGTAACTTGTTTATCTGATTGCAGGGAGATGCTCAGTGCCAGTAATGTGTATGTGTGTGTGTTCTGTAGGAGGAGGCTCTTCAGAGGCAGCGGGAGCAGGAAGAGGCACAGCGGCGGCAGAAGGAAGAGGAGGAAAGGCTAGCTCAGGAGGAGGCTCTCCGCCGGCTGGAAGAAAGGAGAAGAGAAGAGAAGGAGAGGAGACAAAGGGAAGAATTCCTCCGCAAACAGGTGTGACAATTTGCCTGAATGTGAAATTGAGTTCAAGCTCTAAAATATGATTGGATGGAGCCACATTTAGAGCCATTGTTAACACCTATGACATCTTTAATCGTTACGTTGCTTGACATATGCAACCTCTCATGGCTTACTTTTGTCTTAAGTCTACTTCTATTGAGTTTTAGATATCCTAAGTTTTGGTTAGCTCGGTGAAATTGACTGAGAATTTCCTCTTTCAGCAGGAAGAGGAGCGTAGGAAACTGGAAGAACTGGAAGCTCTGAGGCGACGTGAGGAAGATAAGCGGCAGGAAGAGGAAGCTGCAGCAGCATTGGTAAGGCAACAGCAGGAGGAGCAGAAGAAGAGAGAGCAGGAGGCACAGAGGCAGCAGGAGTTACAGAGGCAGCGGCAGCAGCAACAGGAGGCGCTCCGCAGACTGCAACAGCAGCAACAACAGCAGCAGCTTGCACAGATGAAGGTACAAAATAATATTGCAATTAATCTTGTGAGCATGAGATTTTGTTTCTTAGATGTGTGGCTGCAACAGAAAAAAATGTTTCTGTAGACTTTGGTAGGTCTTCCAAACTAGATTAGGTTATTTTCAGATTGTCCTAGTCTAATTTTATTCTCAGTTTTAGGGACACAAATTTAGGGAAATGAAATTGCATCAGTATTGCAAAATGTAATCAACGAACATTTATTAAATATATTAAAATGAAATGCGTATACGTATATACTTGTACGTATATATACACCGATCAGCCACAACATTAAAACCACCTGCATAATGGGTAGTAGTATTAGGTCCCCCTCGTGCTGCCAAAACAGCACCAACCTGCATCTCTGAATAGCATTCTAAGATGCTATTCTTCTCACCACAATTGTACAGAGCGGTTATCTGCGATACCGTAGACTTTTCCGTCCACAGACCTGCCGCTCACTGGATGTTTTTGGCACCATTCTGATCCCAGGAGATCAGCAGTTACAAAAATACTCAAACAAGCCCATCTGGCACCAACAATCATGCCACGGTGAGATCACGTTTTCTTTCCCCATTCTGATGGTTGATGTGAACATTAACTGAAGTGTGTGTGTGTGTGTGCGTGGGCGTGCGCGGGCTGGGAATTAAACCGCAAACCCTGCGATTAGTGGGCAACCTGCTCTGTGGATTAACCCTTTTTCTTCCCTGAATCTGGCAACATATCTCAGAGGATACGAACGCTTCAGAATGTGCTAAATAACAGAATGAACAACATTTTACTTAATTTTCTTGTTCTACATTTTAAGACAATGTTCTCACTTAATATTAGCAATTTTATTGTTTGTTTTTTTTTTACTGAAGAAAAGATTCATCTATAATTAATCATCACAAAGTCAGCATGTCCTGCACCATGGGCAGCCATGTTGGTTTTAGGTCAGGCTGATCACAGAAAATTTTAACCCAAGTCATGTGACCAACCTACTCAAAACAGACCCAACTATGATAAATGATAAGAAAATTGGGTGAGAAATTCTTTCCCATACCCCTTATAAGAAACTAAAAAGTATGTATCGTGTGGTGCACGTTGCCTGTTTTAAGGTTAAATAACAGTTGCTTTGATCACAAGTAATCCACACTGTAATGAGCCACATACACCTAATCCACGGTGAAATCAAGATAAAGGAACCTTTAAACTTCAGCTGCTTTATCTTTTCCATTATATATCTTTTCTGTATAGTAAACTCACGAACAGAGATGTTATGAACAAAGAAAAATCTTTAGCTCTCACTCAAGGGTTCTTCTTTACATCATTGAGCTTTCTGCCATGTTCCCGAGTCATCTTGGATGGACAGCCTCTTCTAGGGAGGAGTAGCCACAGTACTAAATCATCTCCAATGATAGACCATTTTTCTATCTGTGGTTGGGTGAATATTTAAGCTCTTTGAGATAACTTTGTAACCCTTTCCAGCTATATGCAAAACAACATTTCTTGATTGTAGGTCTTCCGAGATCTTTTTTGGGAGACCTAGTTATTTTCTTTGTTGATCAGAGATTCAAAAGTTAAGATTTTGTTGAATGATCCTTATTGATGACCCGTTTGAAATTTTATTCATTTTTGTGTTTGTCTTCAGCTCCCTTCATCCTCTAAGTGGGGTCAACAGGCAGCCACAGTGAACACAGTCTCCCAGTCTCAAAACGCCCTGTCGCTCGCAGAAATCCAAAAACTAGAAGAGGAGAGAGAACGGCAAGCACAAGAGGAGGTGAGTGGAGCACCAATGGTTCTACTTTCTCAACATGCCAATAAGTCCATCTCTAGTAAATCAACTGTTCCAGGGTGTAACGGCTGCCCTCTTCACAGCACCTGTCATTGTTATTACTCTTTAAACACTTGATTCAAATAGATGTAAAATGACAGTGTCTAACACTGTTCATCACACTTGCAGCAAAAGCGACAGCAGCAGGAGCTCCAGAGGGTCCAGCAGCAGCAGCAACCTCAGGCCAAGCTCTCAGGCTGGGGCAACGTGGCCAAACAGCCGGCTGCTACTAAATCCCTGCTTGAGATCCAGAGAGAGGAGGCACAGCAGATGAAACAACGGAAAGAGCAGCAGCAACCACCACAGCAGCAGCAGCAGCAGCAACAACAACAACCGCAACAAACAACTGTTACCCAACAAAACCGCACACAGAACCGAACAGTAAGTTGCATGTTCTTACCCCATTTCGTTGTTGTCTGTGGTTCAAAACGATACCATGCATTTGTTTACAATAGATTGCATGACCTCGGTTTAATTTCCCTTCTCCGTTTCTTTTTGTCCCGTATCTAGACCATCAATGCCTCAGTCTGGGGATCTGTCAATAATGCTGGGCCACAGTGGACGATGGATAGTAGCGTGTGGGGTGATGCTCAGAACTCTAATTTTGGCTTCTGGGATGAGGCAGAAAAGGAGGCCTCCCCACCTCCGGCTACACGCAAGAGTCACAATCTGAAAAACAAGGGCAATGCTAACCTCAGGTAAACAACTACCACATATAGTTTGCATCGCTCAATACATCTTCAGATGTTGGTATAGTAGCTTGGAACACTACATTTGGAAAGCAACAGCTTTTAGTATAATTTCCATATTGTATTTGTAATATAATCTTACTCTTTCTGCCCATTTGGTGCAGTAATAGCAGCAGTGGTAAAGCCAGTAAAAAGGTAGAAGAGGAAGAGAAGCTACTGAAACTGTTCCAGGGAGCCAATATGAATCAGGACGGCTTTATGCAGTGGTGTGAACAGACTCTACACACTCTCAACACAGCTAACAACCTCGACGGTGAGTCATTGACACGTTTTCACGACGCTGGCCCTTGCACTCATCCTTCACCCTTCATCCTTCATGGCATCCTTGTTAAAACCAAATGTACAGAAGATTTGCAAATTATACTTCCCACAAACCACATCCCTCCCCAGTGTTTCCTTGCTTTTACTTCAGATCATTTTTCTAGCACTTTTTTTGCAAGCAACATGTGACAGGATATTTATATTATGCGGCTTCTGATTTTAAAGGTATCGTATCATGAGAATTAAATTGATCTTTTTAACTTTATTTTTTTATTTTTTTTTATATTATTATTATTGTCTTGATCTTTTGACACTCATTTGAAGTTCTTTGAAAACATACTGTAAATTACAGTACTGAAAACTTCATTCCCATTTCCAAAAGTACATTTATTGAAAATGAGGTTCTGAAATTCTTAGATTTCTGACAGCAAGGTAAAATGGAAAAAGTATGATTTGACCCTTTTACATTTTTAACTGTTTAGCTGTAACTTCTGAATTTAAAGCCAGTGTAGCTTTTTGTAAGTGATCTGTTTTTCAATCTTGCTGCAGTCCCCACCTTTGCTTCATTCCTGAAGGAAGTGGACTCTCCGTACGAGGTGCATGACTATGTGCGAGCCTACCTCGGTGACACACCACAGGCCAAAGACTTTGCCAAGCAGTTCCTGGAGCGCCGTGCCAAACAGAACGCTAACCAGCAAAAACCTCAGCAAGTCCAGCAGCAAAAACAGCAGGTGAGTTTGTGTGTATGGTTTTGTTTATGCCTGCATGTGCTTGTGAGTCAGTCTTGCTGAGCTCCTTGTGTTTGTCTCTCAGGACTCCATGTGGGGAATGAGCCAAGTGTCAGTCCTTCACCAACAACAACAGCAGCAGCAGCGGTTTGAGACAGTCAGCTCCGGGAAGAAGAAGAAGAAACAAAAGATGGTACGAGCCGACCCAAGCCTTCTAGGTGAGAGATGAGGAAGTTCATAACCAGACCCCTCTGTCAGAAATGACTCAGAGAAACACAGATTTGGCTCAAAGTGGAGTGCTCCAATTTCCTAAGAGGTTCAAAGTAGAGGCAGAAAGTGTTGTCAAAAGTACCAGTGTTTTGGTACCAATTGTTTCAGCACTGACTCAGTCCGATACCCGCACACTGTCTCATTTACACACGACTGCTTTCAAAAGCTCACCAGCTTATTTGGGTTAAAAACATTTTACATTGAAATGGAACTATGATATGTCTTGGTGTGATTAATAAACTGCTAAAGGCTGCATTCTTAGTCTGCATGAGCTGTGTGAACACTTCACACTTTAAATGTGTGAAGCAGACCGCACATATACTGGAAACTTCACAGATATCGAGAATGATTTGCATTGAATGTGATGCCAAAGCAGAGTTCTACTAATAATATATTATTTTAATAATTTTATTTAATACGCAACACCTTCACAGAGTAATAAAAGCAACGCACTGTAAGACACGACACCTTCACATAGTAATAAAAGCAACGCACTGTAAGACACGACACCTTCACATAGTAATAAAAGCAACGCGCTGTAAAACACGACACGTTCACAGAGTAATAAAAGCAACGCGCTGTAAAACACGACACCTTCACAGAGTAATAAAAGCAACACACTGTAAAACACGACACGTTCACAGAGTAATAAAAGCAACACACTGTAAAACACGACACCTTCACATAGTAATAAAAGCAACGCACTGTAAAACACGACACCTTCACAGAGTAATAAAAGCAACGCACTGTAAAACACGACACCTTCACAGAGTAATAAAAGCAACACACTGTAAAACACGACACGTTCACAGAGTAATAAATGCAACGCACTGTAAAACACGACACCTTCACAGAGTAATAAAAGCAACGCACTGTAAAACACGACACGTTCACAGAGTAATAAAAGCAACACACTGTAAAACACGACACGTTCACAGAGTAATAAAAGCAACAAACTGTAAAACACGACACGTTCACAGAGTAATAAAAGCAACAAACTAAAACACGACACGTTCACAGAGTAATAAAAGCAACAAACTGTAAAACACGACACGTTCACAGAGTAATAAAAGCAACGCACTGTAAAACACGACACGTTCACAGAGTAATAAAAGCAACACACTGTAAAACACGACACGTTCACAGAGTAATAAAAGCAACGCACTGTAAAACACGACACGTTCACAGAGTAATAAAAGCAACACACTGTAAAACACGACACGTTCACAGAGTAATAAAAGCAACAAACTGTAAAACACGACACGTTCACAGAGTAATAAAAGCAACAAACTAAAACACGACACCTTCACAGAGTAATAAATGCAACGCACTGTAAAACACGACACCTTCACAGAGTAATAAAAGCAACGCACTGTAAAACACGACACGTTCACAGAGTAATAAAAGCAACACACTGTAAAACACGACACGTTCACAGAGTAATAAAAGCAACAAACTGTAAAACACGACACGTTCACAGAGTAATAAAAGCAACAAACTAAAACACGACACGTTCACAGAGTAATAAAAGCAACAAACTGTAAAACACGACACCTTCACAGAGTAATAAAAGCAACAAACTGTAAAACACGACACCTTCACAGAGTAATAAAAGCAACACACTGTAAAACACGACACGTTCACAGAGTAATAAAAGCAACAAACTGTAAAACACGACACCTTCACAGAGTAATAAAAGCAACAAACTGTAAAACACGACACGTTCACAGAGTAATAAAAGCAACAAACTGTAAAACACGACACCTTCACAGAGTAATAAAAGCAACAAACTGTAAAACACGACACCTTCACAGAGTAATAAAAGCAACGCACTGTAAAACACGACACGTTCACAGAGTAATAAAAGCAACAAACTGTAAAACACGACACGTTCACAGAGTAATAAAAGCAACAAACTGTAAAACACGACACCTTCACAGAGTAATAAAAGCAACACGCTGTAAAACACGACACGTTCACAGAGCAATAAAAGCAACAAACTGTAAGACACGACACGTTCACAGAGTAATAAAAGCAACACGCTGTAAGACACGACACGTTCACAGAGTAATAAAAGCAACACGCTGTAAAACACGACACGTTCACAGAGTAATAAAAGCAACACGCTGTAAAACACGACACCTTCACAGAGTAATAAAAGCAACGCGCTGTAAAACACGACACCTTCACAGAGTAATAAAAGCAACAAACTGTAAGACACGACACCTTCACAGAGTAATAAAAGCAACACGCTGTAAAACACGACACCTTCACAGAGTAATAAAAGCAACAAACTGTAAAACACGACACCTTCACAGAGCAATAAAAGCAACAAACTGTAAAACACGACACCTTCACAGAGCAATAAAAGCAACAAACTGTAAAACACGACACCTTCACATAGTAATAAAAGCAACGCACTGTAAAACACGACACCTTCACATAGTAATAAAAGCAACGCACTGTAAAACACGACACCTTCACATAGTAATAAAAGCAACGCACTGTAAAACACGACACCTTCACATAGTAATAAAAGCAACGCACTGTAAAACACGACACCTTCACAGAGTAATAAAAGCAACAAACTGTAAAACACGACACGTTCACAGAGTAATAAAAGCAACGCACTGTAAAACACGACACGTTCACAGAGTAATAAAAGCAACAAACTGTAAAACACGACACCTTCACAGAGTAATAAAAGCAACACACTGTAAAACACGACACGTTCACAGAGTAATAAAAGCAACACACTGTAAAACACGACACGTTCACAGAGTAATAAAAGCAACACACTGTAAAACACGACACGTTCACAGAGTAATAAAAGCAACACGCTGTAAAACGACACCTTCACAGAGTAATAAAAGCAACACGCTGTAAAACACGACACCTTCACAGAGTAATAAAAGCAACGCGCTGTAAAACACGACACCTTCACAGAGTAATAAAAGCAACGCGCTGTAAAACACGACACGTTCACAGAGTAATAAAAGCAACGCGCTGTAAAACACGACACCTTCACAGAGTAATAAAAGCAAGCCTATACAAATTATTTTCTAGAGACTTCTAAACAGACACAGATTCAGCAGATCTATGCAGGCTGTTCCATAATCGCGATCCACAGTGAAGCGTGCAGCACATGTAGACTATTTATTTATATAATTAACTCACGATCACACTGGGCACACTGTAGCGTCTAGCGTGTTTATCCATCAAAAGTAGTGAAGCATCCATCAAAACATAACGTCAAAATAAAAGCATGATGCGATATAAAAGCTAGACCCCTGAAATTGACCGCTATATAGTAAAGAGTAATATTCACAACTGTAATTATATTAATACAAATAATAAATGATTAATAAATAATAATACATAAAGGTTGTATGGAAACTTGACAATGTTGAAAAGTAATTAATGAAAAAAACCAAACAAATAGATTTTTTTTTTAATTTGATTTGACAAAAATAAGTTTATCAGATTAAAAAAAAAAAATCTCAATTTACTCGTCTTGGACGAATCTCTCGAAACCTTTCAAGAATGCGTCTGGAGTCATATATCATGCCAGAAAAAAAATAAGAAATAATGTTTTGCTTAAAGAAAATAAAAATATTTTTATCACCATTAATTAAGATTTTTTTGCATTGCGACATTATTTTCATGGCAATAAAAGCACTCACTCTTTTCTCATAAACATAATGCAAAATATAAACAAAAGTACTGTTATATTATTTTTTTTTTAAATATATTTAAATCATGCATCATGGTAACATTTGTTGTGCTGCCTTACATTTATGCAATTTACTGTAATTATTAATATTGCTGTTAAAGTAATGAGAAATGCCCAGATGCATTACAGAAACAAGCAATTTCAAGTGAAATTTGACCTGCTCATGTTTTAAATGAGATTTACCCTCTAATGGGTGTTCATTTTCCAAACGTCTCTGCAGGTTTTTCTGTCAACGCCTCGTCTGAGAGACTTAATATGGGCGAGATCGAGACAGTGGAAGACTTTTGAGGCCTGCTGATTGACAAGCTCCCCCTTCTGAACAGCTGCCATTATTTCCCACCTCAAACTTTTTTCTTTTTTTTTTTTTTTTTTTTTTTTATCCTCAATTCTTGGATTTGGAGTACACATGGGGCAGCAAATCTTTCTTCCTAATCCAGAGGAAACAACAGTTGCAATAACAACGCTGCCCCATGGCCACAAAAAGAACCAAAACACACTGAATAAAGGAAAAGAGAGGATTTATTCTGCAGGAGAGTAAACTGAGCTCACAGTCTTAAATGTCACATCAAATGTGTCTCGTTGCTGAGATACAGCGTCTACTCACAATCATAACCATCTCATAATGATGTTTCTTTAAGTGTGAATAAAAGAAATGCAGAGGAAAAAAGATATGTATTATCCCCTTTACAACTTCCTTTTTTATTTATTGCCCCCCCCCCCCCCCCCCTCTTTCTTTTAGTGTTTTCCACTTTCTATTTTATTTTCTCTCCTCTGCCGCTTTGCTGCCCTCACGTTGGTGGACGTCGATTACAATGTAGGACTCAAGGATATGTAATCAACAGTGTCCTGTTTTAAGGACATGAGAGTTCCAGATAGTTATCCATTTTCTTGTAAAATAATAGGCTGTTTAAAGAATAAACTTTCGATTCTGCATCTGTATTATAATATATGGAAATAATGAACAAGTGGAGTCATACTTTTTTTTAATTTTTTTTTTTATTGCAGTACAAAAAATAAATAAAACCGTCTCCTGTGTGGGCTGTTCTATACAGCTTTGCTCTGAATGCACATGGTGACATAATGCAGAGTTGTGCAAAGACGTTTATTGAAGTGAATGAAGACACAGCACTCTTGAAGCGTTCAAGCCTCAGAGTTTTCTTTAAGAAAACTAATATTAAAATGGTTCTTTGTATAAAGGTATAATCAGTGTCTTTGCACTGGTGAATATGAGCAGTGGTAGGTTAAAGGTGCACTCAGTAATAGTTTTCTGACACCTAGGGGTGAAAATGCAGCATCACACAAAAACAGCTGGTCATATGATTTCATTGAGTTCAACTGTGCATCACATGATATGTAGACTAAAGCAAATATCAAAGGGGTACGTCTTCATCTCATAAGTGCATATCATTTTTACCCTAAATCCTTGAGTGCACCCTTAATTCAACTTTAAAATCACTTAAGTGCAGTTTCGTTTTCTTCCAAAGAAAATCAGTGTATATGTTTATATGAAAAGCTCACTTGTAAAAATGCAATGACTTTGAACTTTCATTTATGGAAACTCATTATATAGTATGTTCTTTTAATTATTTATTTGTTGAGTAGCATGTAATCAACGTGATTATCTTCAGTCAGCCATGCGTTATCGCAAAACAAACCCTGACAGGGTGGTCGGGAGTCTGCAGAAACAGCTGAAATCAGTCTCCAGACTGCCTGTTGTTCCACTTGTTACAAGACTGCTTGCCAAATAAACAGACATGGAATATATATTTACCAGATCATGCAAGAGAAACAAGCCCAAAATAACCTAAAATGAGTATGAACAATTTTATTAGTATTTTGTGCTCTCAATATTCGGAAGACCGGTGAAATAATACTTTATTCCCTAATGTGTGGTCTTTATTCCAAACATCAGACCGCTGGATGCTGCCATTGATCAATCAAGAATCAAGTGTTCTAGAGAGACATGATAATAGATTATAATCACCATTATCATATGCCAAAAATATTACACATTCACTTCTTATCCAATGTTATCATTGAGCATTTTTGGCAATAATCAGCTATGGTGTAAATGTTCCCACCAAATGCATTTGTCTCTCTTGCATGTTTTGAAAAATAATTATTCATTGAATCATACCTAAATAATAAAATCATGGCCAAATTTCAGATTACATGATTTAGCAATGGGGGAAAAATTACATTTATTGGATCAAGCTGATGTCACCCATACTTCTGTCCAGGGTGAGACCACCTCTATAAGCCCAAATAAAAGAAATAGCACGGGATAATTCACTTAAAAATAGCTATTTTGCTGAACTTCAGTCATGGATCGTGTTTCCACATGTTTGAAATTATTTATTTTTACTTAAAGTGTCTATGTAATCTCAACACGAACGCATAGTGTAAATTTGAATTAGGTAAACCCGACAAAATTAAACATGTCGGTGTCACTTAAATCTCTTTTATTTTTGATAATGGATGAAACTGAATGCTAGCATGCAAAATGCATGCTGGTTGAAATGCTTATGCAATGCTATGGTTAGCACAGCAATTCAATCCATTTCATGTGTGACATTTACTTGTCCTCATCTTTATTTAAAGCTCCATTATTCACCATAATGGTAACCCCCAAAATGGCAACATGACAGAAACTCTTCTAAATCTCAACATAACGAAACATTAAACTCCAAGTATCCCCCTTTATATTCATCTTTTACAAAAAACACAAAATAACACTAATTTTAACATTTACTCTCCCTTTCGAGTCACAGGCTAGTAAATGCAAATCCCCTGCCCAAATTCAGCAATGCCACATTAACACCACAAAAGTTGTTCATGTAGTCCCAACTCAAATGGATAAAGTACATTTACGCAAGGAATCAATTTTTTACCAAATCTTCTAGCATTGTGTTGCTTTAGTTCATTTTAATTCAAATGAATGGGCACGAAGACCTTCTACACCGTACTACAGGAACGGAGAGACTCATTTTGCTGCACATTTCAGATGATCTGAAGAGGGTGGGCAGTTGCTAGAAGACTTGACAAAAGTCGACACTGTCCATGCAAAGCCCTCCCACCTAAACCCAGCTACCTCTACCTCTTTCTCTCACTCTCTCTCTCTCTCTCTCTCTCTCTCTACATTAATGTACCAGTCCTGTAACGGTGAACAGTAGCATCCTACCTAACACAGGAACCATGGGCGACTGCAGCAGTGACAGTGGTTCATCTTGGCTTGTCCTTTTTGCTGTTCTGGCAATCTGTATGGTTTTTGTTCAGACAGGTAACATCCCTTCTTCCTCATCTCATCAATAATGGACATTTCATACATTTGTAGAGTTATGAGCACTGGACGAAATGGGTTTTGATCAATGTGGATTCATTGGTTTAGCCGGTACATTCAAGTCATTGAAGCTGGCTGGCACATTGTAGTTGAGGAGTTGAGTTTCAGTCAGATCTATGAGATTTTGTTGTCTTTATGTATAAAGTGTAGGACAGTATCTGTTAAAATGTTATCCATGTTGAAAAGAGTTCACAAAATCCTCATTTCTGAAAGCACTAAATTGTGTTTACGTCATTTCAACCTTGTTTACCCTGTGGTTTGGTTTAAGGACCATTCTTTTAGTTGCATAAATAGCTGTTATTAAGCTAGAAAGTTTCCTTTTAACTCTGAATTGCATACTAAATCCATAACCTCTATTTTAAATAATGTGCTGAACAATTACTCTTGTTTATTTGTAATGTTCTAATAATTTTGTTGCCCAAATAAAAAATGGGCAACAAAAAGGCCACTACTTTTTCACAAAATGTACCCATTTACCCTGTTTTTTTTTTCTTGTTTGTTTGTTTTTTTTGCTTTTTGTAAAACAAACTGAAAGGTGTATGTGAAAAATTTGGCTCAGCTTACACAGAATGATCAGTCTGTACAAACAAAGGTTTATATGTATTAGACTTTTGTCAGACTGATGCGTCATTCTGACTTCAGTGATGTCCTCTCTTTCACATCCAGGTGTTGAACCTGAATTTAGTCTCTGATTCAGAGCTAAAAAAAACTAAGACTCAGATAACTTGTTAAATTAAATTAATTCTTAAATTAATTTGTACGGTAAGAGACTAGCATAACTGGGACCCACTTTATATTAGGTGTCTAGTTTAACTCCTATGTATATAAACCTTGTGCGACCTTTGGGTCATTTTTGTCTTTCATTTGTGTTTTTTTTTTTTTTTTTTTTTTTTTTTATATATATATAATTTTGGCTATTCATTTTGTCAAAGTTTTGTATTTTTTGTGAATTTGGATATTTCAACCTCAGTTCCTGTAATACCTCTATAATACACTGTGTACACAAAATAGTTACACTCAGGAACTTAAGAACAAAAATGTCAAAATTGAAACCCATTAAAACTGCAATATTTGATCCCAGTGCCATCAAAGCATAAAATCATTAATGATATTATGCTTTCATTCAGGAGCCCTGTCTTCAAAATGTAAAATTTTAAGATTTTCCATCAGATGGTGGCTTTTTTCTCATGTTTAGCCTATGGAGTAAATACATACTTTTTTCCTATTTTCTGTTTGCTGTATAATAGAGCACTGCAGACCAGCTGCATAAATGATGCAGCTAAAATTGCGTGTGTGTGTTGGTATGAATGTCAGAGTGTGTTTTGCATGTGTGTATTGAGAAATGTAAAAAACAACAGTAGCATTATGTAAACAAACTGGCATTTAAAGGGTTAAAATCATGAAAATGAATTAATTTTTGGTAGTTATGATCAGGACTGATGTTGACTGAAAGTGGAAAATAATATTAATATATACTATTATTGTGGCAGTTTTTTGACACTGACATTTTTGTCCTCTAAGGACCTCTGAGTAACTTATGGAGCTCTTATGGAAAGAAATTGGTACTTTTATTCACCAAAGTGGCATTCAATTGATCACAATTTATAGTCAGGACATTAATAACATGAAAAATTACTATTACAATTTGACATTTATAATTGGTTTTTCTTTTTTTTTTTTTCTTTTTTTCAAAACTTCTTAAACAACTTCAAAGAGTCTCATCAAAAAATTCTCCACATGCCGCAATGACAGCTTTACAGATTCTTGGCATTCTAGCTGTCAGTTTATCCAGATACTCAGGTGACATTTCACCCAACACTTCCTGTAGCACTTGCCATAGATGTGGCTGTCTTGTTGGGCACTTCTCACGCACCTTACAGTCTAGCTGATCCCACAAAAGCTCAATGGGGTTAAGATCCAGAACACTCTTTTCCAATTATCTGTTGTCCAATGTCTGTGTTTCTTTGCCCACTCTAACCTTTTATTTTAAAAGTGGCTTTTTCTTTGCAATTCTTCCCATAAGGCACCCCTGAGTCTTCTCTTTACTGTTGTACATGAAACTGGTGTTGAGCAGGTAGAATTCAATGAAGCTGTCAGCTGAGGACATGTGAGGTGTCTATGTACTTATCCTCTTGTTTAGTTGTACATCTGTCCTTCCACATATCTTTCTGTCCTTGTTAGAGCCTGTTGTCCTTTGTCTTTGAAGACTGTAGTTACACCTTTGTATGAAATTTTTAGTTTTATGGCAATTTCAAGCACTGTATCGCCTTCATTCCTCAAAACAATTTTTTTTCAAAACGAGTTTCTAAAGAAAACGGTTTCTTTTTTGCCATTTTTGCCCTAATATTGTCCTTAAGACATGCCAGTCTCTTGCATACTGTGGCAACTCAAAAACAAACACAAAGACAATGTTAAGCTTCATTTAATGAATCAAACAGCTTTCAGCTGTGCTTGATATAATGGCAAGTAATTTAGCATGACTACTGAAGGATAAGTTGTTGGAGTGATGGCTGCTGGAAATGGGGCCTGTATAGATTTTATATATAAAATTTCATATAGTGATGGTGCTGTTTACATCAGTAATGTCCTGACTGTAATTTGTGATCAGTTGAATGCCACTTTGGTGAATTAAAGTACCAATTTCCTTCTGAGACAGCAAAATCTGTACATTATTCAAAACATTTAGCCACCAGTTTATGTGTTGATGCATTGTACCTACATTTAAATGAACAGTTGGAATGATGCACCATTTTCAGAATATACTGATGGGACCATTCTGCGATAACTTGAAGTTTTGCTGCTACATTTCTATCATGTGTTATTAAAACTGAATTAAGACTGAATATAATTATGAATTGTTTATTTTACCATCTCAGAACATTATCAGCCCATTTACACATTCATTGGTCATCATGTGGGTCTCGTCAGTGGTTCATTTGGCATCCCATTCAGCACACAACTGAATAACACAGGCTGCATGACACAGATAAATGAATGCTGCCAGAGTAACATTCACATACAGGAGTGAGGGACTTCAGCATTTCACAAATAACACAAAAAAACAAACATATTCCTCTCTCGCTTGGTTTTGCTCGCATGTCCCCTCCGTGTGCGAATTATGCTAAGATCAATTGGGATTTTACTAAAGTTCATCACTGAAAGTTTTGCTCATAGACTTGGCACTAAACATCCTATTTGTGCAAGTATAAATCACTGATTGGGTTGTCGCATCTATTATCCGCGATAGGTCCCAAAGCCAGATAAATGAAAGGTCTAACAAAAAATGTTCATGATGAATCGACCGCAGGCATTAGTTTGCCCTGGTCTGCAATTGAGGGTGCTTTAAGGTTCGTTTGAGGGTGCTTAGCACCCTCAAGCACCCCGGTAGATCCGGGCCTGGTAAAATGGTTTTATGTTTACGATGGAAATTGAAAATTGGTCACATCTTCGTATTGAAAAACATAGTACATTGCAAAAGGACAAAATGACAGTTCAAGAAAGATTAATACAATCTCAGATGTCCCAGTAAGACGATATGAAGTAATTCTGATTTATGTTTCTGTGTTTAAAAGTCAAAACAGTGGTTATAGCAGAGCCGCCACGGTATTTCTTTATTTGAACTTATTTGTATCGATGCCATTGCGTCAGAAACGGTTCCGTAGGTGGATGGTCCTGATGAATTTTGATACATTTTCAGTGTAATGGCATTTTTAAGTGATCTTAGTTGCTTTTGAGATTCTGTTGTGCAATATATTAACTAACAATGGACAACACTTTTACAGCATTTATTCATCTTTGTTAATGTTAATTTCAACATATAGTATAATGTATTGTTTTAAATAAAAATGGTATTAACCCCTCCCACGCAAGATGCTGCCCTGGGAGACTGCCCATGTCACCCATGCCTAAATCCGCCACTGGTTCATTATTAGTTTATGATCCCTAATGGATTAACTGGTGTTAACAAATGTAACCATATTGTAACCCAGTTTACCAAATTAAGTATAAGGTGTTCATTTTCAATGCAAATGACTAAACTTTTAACTTTGGCTTTTGCATTTTTTTATCATCAAAACTATCATTTAAACTGTAATGCTAAAGCAGCCATAAGTGTTGTGTGGCTAGTCCTTGCCAATAAAAATAACACAAATAGCTTGTGTCTCTACTAGTCTGGTGGATGACGGAAGATGCCCACTCTATTATTGTAACCCATCCTGACTGAGTGGCATAAGGTGAGGTGAGGACATGGGCACCGGCAAAGCCCTGGCACACGCAGAACCACGTCGATGGACGATTGTGTCATTCGCACAGACCTGTCTGCATGTTGTCATCTCGATGTTGTGTGTGAATACAACACTGTCACTGAGGCTAAAGTTCATTTAACTAAATAAGTAAATGATAAAAGTATAAGAATTTAACTTTAGCACTGGTGATGTGTTGACTATCCAACACCGAACGTTGAATCAGTACTTGATTAATATTTTAGGAGGCCATGAAATGACAAACCCAAACACGGGAGTGAAAAAAAAAATGCATTTTATGAAATCAGGTGCGTTACGCACACTGTCGAAGAGGTGCGTGCTTTTCCATAAACTGGCTTCATAAACAAGTTTGTTTAACTTTCAGTATACTGACTGTGTTAGGCCATTGATTCCTCAGCCTCTAGCCGTCCTCTCTGACCACACAAGCACCCTTTTGTACACGCAAGTGAAGGGCTCATTGATGTATCGTTGGCCTAATGCCCCGGTGCCGTACGTTCAGCCTGCCTCAAGTCAGGAAAGTGTGTGTCTTGCTAAGCAAATACGCCATTATCAAAAATACTAATGCACTGGCCATCCTCACCCGCTTATTCCAAATATTAACCTTTTATTTTAAGATTTAGGGTAGTGTGGAAAGGTATGCGGCTGCTGCATGTAAATACACAGCAGATTCTCTCATTTTGAAAACCTAATTGCGCTCTCGGTGGACAGTTGAGTGCTCTGTTATTTGTATTTGCTTGTGCACCGTTCTAACCCATGTCACTGGGGTGAACAAGAAGGGGTCAGTCTAAATCTTATGGCACTCATGTGAAAATCTCCCACTGTTTATCCATGTTAACTCCGTCTGTCTTTGTCCCTTCATTTTGGGGTCAGAACCTTTGTCCGTGAGTTGCCCTCTTGGAATGGTGGGCGAGCGGTAACAGGAAATTGGGTTGAGACTTCATGAGTATGGCGTTGGTGTGAAAAGTCACATGGCTGTCCCATGACTGCAGGAGATTTGGAATGTCCATGAGAGACGTGAGAGAGAATGAGAGGAGAGATGTGGAAGAGGGAGGAATGCGCAAGGATACCTGTAGTGAGAAGCAAGCGATAATCCCGCCATATAGAGTCAAACAGCCTGCTCGGTGGCTTTCTGCATCATCTGAGAGTGTGACTAACATTTGCCACTTTCAACATCCCCCTTTCTCCGTATGTAAGTGCACCTCTTGAGGTCAGGAGTGTGAGGCTTACACACTGCTCAGCTATCTGCCAGCGGACTCCCATTACACTCACCCCCCTAAACCTCACTCGCATCCGGGTCATGGCACCAGTGTAACCGGCCCTGATCGCACCACTCTGAATGGGACTCAAATCGGCATCTCTGGCGTGGGAGGTGGGTGCGCTAACAAGGAGGCTAAAGGCTACAGCCTCTAACGTCAGTCGCTAGTGCACCTCTTGAGGTCAGGAGTGTGAGGTTTACACACTGCTCAGCTATCTACTAGCGGACTCCCATTACACTCACCCCCCTAAACCTCATTCCCATCCGGGTCACGGCACCAGTGTAACCGGCCCTGATCGCACCACTCCGAACGGGACTCAAATCGACATCTCTGGTGTGAGAGGTGGGTGCGCTAACAAGGAGGCTAAAGGCTTCAGTTTCTAGCGTTAGTCGCTAGTGCACCTCTTGAGGTCAGGAGTGTGAGGTTTACACACTGCACAGCTATCTACCAGCGGACTCCCATTACACTCACCCCCCTAAACCTCACTCGCATCCGGGTCACGGCACCATTGTAACCGGCCCTGATCGCACCACTCCGAATGGGACTCGAATCAGCATCTCTGGAGTGGGAGGTGGATGCGCTAACAAGGAGGCTAAAGGCTACAGCCTCTAACGTCAGTCGCTAGTGCACCTCTTGAGGTCAGGAGAGCGCACATTTTAACTTATACAAAGATATCTGATGGGAGATGCTGATTGTTAGTAACTTTGCAGAATGGGGTCGATTTCAGGGTGCTGGTACATTCGGTAGCAACCCTTTGAGTTACCGTGTGATCATGTTGCACAAATGGTTTCTAAATAGCAACAGAAAAGCGAAACGTTGTTGATGGAATAACATGCTTATGTGGGACCAGACTGTTAAACCCTTTAGATCTAATTAGAAGGACTACTTAATTAATGTTGTTGTGTACATACAGTATAACTCTTGTACTTTTCATCAGAAACAGTGGCAGATTCCTCTCCTACCCTGCAGAATGATAATCAGGACACACAATCTGGTATGGGACCCATCGATGTAACAACAAAACAACCTTTTCATGACCTCACAGGAAACAAAGTCCCTTTTGGCAGTGAAGACAGCACACCCTCACTAACCCTGGATGAGGAAGAAGGTAAAGTTATACCACGCAAGATCACACATGTGCGCTTTGTGACGTATTTACTGAATTGACTTGTTTATCTTACTTAAAAACATAGACCATGTTCTTTTACAGTCAACATGAAATGTTGTTTCGCTAAACATTTTATTTCTGTAATATGAGGTGTTTACAAGTGAACAGGATATTCAACACTAGATTTTGACTATTGTGAATTGATTGGATCATGAAATGTGGCCTCTATATGACAGGTGGTTGGAAAGGAGGGAGGAGCTGGTTACAAAATATAGTAGAAAAAAAAGTTGTTTCACAGGCTGACCAAGTTATTACATTTTGATGAAAGATGGTGAAAACAAATATTTTTTCCCCACTAATGTAGCGTTCACAAGAAGACTAGGTATGTGTAGTAAGAAAGTAAATAGGGTCATTTTTTATTTCATGATGACTTGAATGTGTGGTAAATGTTCAGATGATTTTCGGAAGATTGGCAGGTTTACTTTCACTTAATGTCACATCCTGCTATAATCAAGTCAGCATCTCATTCATCACAATTAGGCTGTATAAGATTTATTTATATACATATATCTATTAATGTTTAATTTTTTTTTATTAATTTTTGTACGATTTGTTTTATACTTAATCCAATTGGAATACAATTCCTTGACTTTTTTCAGATATGATATAAAAAAACACAATTTTTTTTAAACGTTATTGCTTGATTTACTTCTTGTGTTCCTGGTCAAAAATGACCGGCCATTGGAAATGAATGGATTAGACTACAAAATACAGAAATATTAAGTGTTCAGGAGCATCCCAATCCTTTATATGAGCACATATGTGGATGTTTTGCGCACACAAAACCCTCGAACATGTGCACACACACACACACACACACACACACACACACACATACACACACACGATCATTTATTTTGCATTTGGGCTCATTTGAATCAGGATAGTCTACTGTAAGTTACGATACGTCATTGTCTATGACATGTTACGTGTACGTTTTGTAAAGTAATAAGGAAAAACGTGACATAAAGACACTTCTGTTTATTATTATGTTTATGTGCGTCTGTAGTAATTTCACACACTAGTACTCACTGCAGTTTGGCCTCTGAGTGAAACAAATTTGCTCATTGCATTCTACAAATTGAGACCCTTCCAGCGAAATATAAAACATGGCTATCTCATCTTTTTTATGGTTTTACCAACTATGAATATAATTGTTGTGATAACTCATTTACAAATGATGAGAACGAAACATTTCTAATTTGTCAACTAATTAAAAAGCATGAATTAATAATTGGTAGGATCAGCTATATGCATTGTAAAGTCCAGATTCTAAGCTATAAAAACGACTTTGTTCAGATCAAGTAAGTGGTTATTAATTTATTAAGTAATTATAATTATTATATACAGTGAGGCCCTTACAGTGGAAGTGAATGGGGCCATTCCTTTTGTGTTGAAAAGATCATTCTTGGTTCTTTATTAGTTCCTCTGTTAAAACACATGTTTTGTTTGAGCTGTGAAGGTGTTTAAATTGTCATTTGCATGGATTAAATGGTTTACGGCATCATGCCATCTTGGCAAGTATGCAGTAAAATTGGATATAACCTTACAAAAAAAAAAAAAAAAATTTCACTTACTAGCCTTTTCTTTTTTAAGAAGAGGAGTAAGTCAAAATTAATGTTTGTGGTAAACAACATTAAGCCATAAATGCTGTCGATTAAGCTAAACATGTTTTGAACCAGAAATATTCCTTTAAATATTTACCATATTTCAAAGTGTACTTCCTGTACCCCCGAACCTGCTGCATGTAAATGCAATATAATAACAATATAATATAATCAAGCATAAATCTTACATCCATTTTTATAAAGAATGCGAATCTCATTGCTGAAGGAGTGCAATGTCAAAATGAACATTCCTCTTAAGGTGGATTAACAGCTGCTGGGTTTTCTCTGTCTGCAGGTGTGTTGGGGCCAGGTGCCATCACGGCTATTGTCATCGCTGTGTTTCTCGGAGTCTCTGTTCTTCTTGCTCTCATTGTTATCACACTCAGAAAGTTCACAGCCTCTTAGGAAGATGTTATGTGTCTCAGTTCCCATCTACTTCTCTTTATTTTCCCTTCCACTATCTCTGATATTTGCAGCATGTGTATCATCGATGATCCCGATGATCATCATAATTGATGGCAGGTCCCACATGAAATTTGTGATTTCTCCTATAACTCTCAAGACATGGATGGGGAAACCCAGACCGAGGCTGATGACAACTGCATTTGAGAAATGATGGACTCGTTAGTTTTGTGATCATGTCATAATGTTAGTATCCTCTAGAAACAAAGACTTGAAGAGATGTTCTTTTTTCGTACCTGATATTTTCGTTTATATAATCATGCATGCTAGTGTTTTTGGCCTGTTTCATATTACAATCTAATCTACACAAAGTGTAAAATGATCATGCCAATTAGAAATTAAGAGAAAGAGAGAGCCTGTGTGTGTGTGTGTGTGTGTGTGTGTGTGTGTGTGTGTTTGAGAAAAAGCCAAGCAGACTTGTGTATGTGAGTGTTTCAATTGAACTTTTATATATGTGTGAGCAGATAAAACGACAAATGTTGAAGCCTTTTATGTAAAAAGATTTGTTTCTTATATACTTCATCTTAAGTATTGTAATCTAATGAAATACTACTTGGGTTCGTTTGCCAATTATGTCTATTTACACCCAATTCAAGGGCAATGTAAACAACAACAACAACAGAAATAAACAAAAACATGTTCCCAATTAAATGTACCTCAAATATACATAAAAACATCCCATAATTCAAAAGGTTTTTATAGTATCAACTATAGTATGTTTTGCAGTATACACTAGATATTTAGTTTCTTATCCTACAAGAAATTGTAATGTTTCTCCAGTGTTTTTATCATTAACCTTGTAAACCTGACTTGTGGAAGAATTGTCAGAAAATCACATTTTTATCATATGCACCAAACACTATATTGACATTTAAAAAAGGGAAATTGTAAAACTTTTTCGCTGGGTCTCAGGAACTTATGGTAAGATGACATCATAATAGTTTGTAATGTAAAACAGAGCAGGGTGCATATAAGAAAATACAGAGAAATATTAGTTCACACTTTAAAAATATCTTATTAAAAGTATATGTCAGAATTTTCAAAGCTCTGTGATTTTTTTTAATAGTGGGCATGAATGTAATGTAATGGTGATTGAAAGATACCTCAAAAGCCTGTTGTATCATATTTGATAACTGGAGTTCAACTTTTATATATATATATAATACAAACTTTCATCCAAGCACAAGTGTCAAATACTAATTTTAAAATATCAGTAACAATATAATAATTACTGTCACCTTTATTTTAATCAGTAAAGATTTCACCTAAAAAAAAAAAACAAGTATTTTTTTTTTAAATTTTTAAAACATTTTTCCATCAAGTAATGTCCAGAATCGTCCACCAGGTGGCAGCAGACATTTAGTACAGTGCAGACAAAGAGATTATCAGCATAATGTTAATTATGTTAATTATGAGGCTTTACAAAATAGTGTATAAAATGTAATACATGGGGCATTATAGGATTAAAACGATTATAGTTTTTTATCTCTTTTGAAACTACAGAACGTACTGAGAATATATTTATGAAATTATTAATTATTAGACACTGATAATAACTAAAAATTGTAAAACCCAATTTTTAAAAATTATTATTTTATTACTATTATTTAAGAAAAGGATACCTTATGTCTTATGTATATGTAGACTTTAACATTTTAAGCGGAAAATATTTTTCGCGATATAGCACCCAAACTTTGGACCCGCCGGGATTATTCAAGTCTGTTGAATAAATTAACTTTAATTAAAACAATGTCTAAAATCTTTCATCAAAGTATACGTAAACTAGCTAGGTTATTAGTACTAATATGTAAACAACGAATGGTGCAGTGTGCTGGCTCGTTGGTCTAGGGGTATGATTCTCGCTTAGGGTGCGAGAGGTCCCGGGTTCAAATCCCGGACGAGCCCTTCAGTTTTCATTTTTATTTTTTTGACATGTAAATTCTGTCCGAGAAGTTTAAATGAATGTGTGGACACGTTTTAACCAAAACTCAACGCTCATGGTGATCACTGACATCAATAAAGTCAACAAA
Source organism: Moxostoma hubbsi (assembly GCA_032164185.1). Classification (NCBI taxonomy): domain Eukaryota; kingdom Metazoa; phylum Chordata; class Actinopteri; order Cypriniformes; family Catostomidae; genus Moxostoma; species Moxostoma hubbsi. Next base: position 43,916,777 of record JAVLUX010000009.1, on the reverse strand, counting down.
CATCATTCCTTACATGTACAGCGTTACATGAAATAGACATCAATAAAGTCAACAAACATCATTCCTTACATGTACAGCGTCCCCCGTAAGATGGAATGAACACGCAACCATCAAAAATACAAACAAAACAAAAATACTTCTTCAAAAAGTATTATGGAAACAAAATACTTTTTAATAAAATAATATTTATCAAAAGCTGCTTAAAGTATCGTTTGTTACTGTCTGCTTTGGAAGAATTGTCTTATACCTCTGCAAGTCACACTGGATAAAATATTTGGAAAAAAATTGTATTGACCCCGACGTGATTTGAACACGCAACCTTCTGATCTGGAGTCAGACGCGCTACCGTTGCGCCACGAGGTCACTTGTAGAACTGTTGGCACTGCCTCTATATGTCTATATATATCAGATTAATTCAATTTGAACGTTTTATGTCGCAATGACTATCTAATACATTCCTTCTTATATTGACTAAATGTAAAAACAATGTAGATCATCTCTAAATTAATAAAGCTTTAAAGATGAAATAGTTAAACTTGGCGATTTTGCATATGGCCGGTTAGCTCAGTTGGTTAGAGCGTGGTGCTAATAACGCCAAGGTCGCGGGTTCGATCCCCGTACTGGCCATGAGTTATTTTCGTAATTAATTTAACACATATTGAGCTAAACATAAAACATAATCTACACATAGACAACACAAATGGATTTTCTCAGGAACTTTTAAAGTCTAAATAGTCGTGAAATTTACATAATTTCAGTAGTATGCTCAAATGACAATAGCCAAATCATATTTTCGTGTGTTGTACTTGCTGTAGTTTATTTCCACGTTGCTTCATCAAATAGCAATGTCAAATTTAAATCAAGTCAATCTCTGAAATATCAGCGCCACCTTGAGTAAGAAATAGATAGATTTAAATAGATTTAAACAATTATACATCTATAATTTATGAAAGAAAGAAAAAACGACACTATTGCATAACTCGGGTCTTTAAAGACCCTATGCACTTTTGGTATATTAAGTGTTTATAAAACATGTTTTACACTATTCAGAAGAGAAGGATTAATCTAAGAATACTTAAGAGGTGTGTGCATAACTCAAAAAAATGTATGAGATACAGGTGATGATGTCCCGGGCCACTTAAGACCTGAGGTATCCATTAAAGTGTTAAATCAGAGCATAAAAAAAAAACACATATTCACTGTAGACATTTTATGATTTTTCCAGGGCTTGAAATCACAATTGTAATGATATATCTTTTCACCAGCAGAGGTGGACAAACACATTCCTCTTATTCCAACAACGGTCTGTTGAAATATCTGTGGAAAATGTGTGCATGTGCATGTTTTTCCCTCTAACTACGGTAAGGATGCTAATATAAAATAAGATGAGCATGGCATTAAATGTGTAAAATGTATGTAAAATGCTGGAGGAGGTAGTTTACTGAAAGGATGAATCTGTTTCATGCAGCACATTGTTGGCCTCTGTTTACCAGGATTTCGTCCCTCTCACAGTCTGACCTACAGCAACTGTCAGACATGTCATGTATCACCCACTCTCACACCCCCTATCTCTGTGTGTTGTGTGCTGGTCAGTCTTGTTTTGGAGACAGGCATACCACTCTTAGGGAGCATGCAAAGCATGCAAGGTAGGGCAGATAAGGATAAAGGGAATGCATATCCACACACACTGACACACCTTTCATACACAAGCCTTATACTCTCATAGTAAGCAAGGATCAAAGTATTAATAAACCTGTACAATCTGCAGCTGAAACAACACGTCAAGCAGTCACATGCTAAACTCGGAACTTACAATGCAAGTGAATGGGGCCAATCTGTACATGTTAAAATACACTCTTTTTCAAAAGTATAGCGACAAGACCTAAAAATATACATCTTAACATGATTTTAGAGTGACAAAATTGCTTACAAATCTTTTCTGCGTACAGTTATAGCCAATTACATCTGAGCTAACGTCAGTGACAAATAACTACAAGTACATTCGCCAAGAATTTAAGCAACTTTATGGCTCAAATATTGCACAAGTTTTAAAAGAAGAATTCATGTAAGTGATTTAATAACATTTTAGGTTTCACATTTCTGCTTTTAAACCCTCAAATATAGGCCCCATTCACTTCCATTGTGAGGGACTCACCGTAACCTCGATTTCTGCTCTCTTTTATTATGATTTTTTTTATAGAAAAGGAGGGACGAGTCAAAATAATTTTTGTGGTAATCAACATTATTCCACAAATGTTGTTGATTGAGCTTAACTTTTGAACCCGGAATATGACTAAGTTAAATAATATGAATAATTAAGTTCAAAGTGTAAGCTGCACACCACTGGTGAGGTAATAAGAAATATATATATATATATATATTTAAAACATATCTTGTTCATTTTAAGAATATAAAAGATTACATGAACAAACAATAATGAACCTGAAATCAACAGCATTGACATTGCTGGGTCACAGCTAACAGCTCAAACTCTGACACTTATTTTTAACCCTTACTACTAATCGTCCTTCACCTATTCCTTATCTGAGGTGCATATCTTACATGCTCAAAATATTCATTTGTGAGGCTATTGTGATTCGGGGTAAGAATATGATGATTTTGATATGAAAATGATCAATAAACAATTAGCAAATGACTGCCGTTGCCTTGTTAATATGTAATCATGTAATCTATAAAAGTAACTATAGTCAGATTACAAGTATTTTAAAATGTAATTTAATCCAATTACAAGTACTTGATTTTGTAATCTCATTTTGTAATCTAGATTAAAAGTAATCCATTAATACCCAGTACTGTATATATATAATTATATTTTATAAAAATCAGGTCTGATGGAGTTAAACTAAGAAAACATCTTGATATTTGTGACTCAAATATTTATGATATATAAAAAATATGATCTTGATATTATTGATATTATGTATTATTAAAGCTGTTAAGTTGTTTAAATCATAATGTTTACAATCGTTTTAGGGTTTGTTGACATTATATCATTATGGCAACGTAAAATGGGCTATAACTGTGCACAAAAGTATCACACTAAAATCATGTTTACACAACTATCGTCTATGTCTTGTGACTGTACTTTTGAAACAGTGAGTATTTTAATGTTTACACACTGGCCCCATTCACGTCCATTGTAAGTGCCTCACTGGAACCCAGAATTATGCTTTTTTTTAAAAAAAAAAAAAAAGTCAACATTATTTTTTGTGGAAATGAATATTGTGTCACAAAGGAATATTCACGGTTCAATACAAGCTCAATCTTCAGCATTTAAGTTGTGTACACTCATTTGCTCAAGGTGCAAAGAAGGGCTATTTTTTTTAAAAAAAAATTTTTAAGTAAATGCTAAAAATATAATGAAACCAACATGGACTCAAAGGTGACATTTCTACAAACCTGACACTTTTTTTTAAAAACTAGATTTTGAAAAGATATGTGTATTTATCACCTCTACACACATACACACAAACAATAACAAACACACAAGGTCATTGGGTCAGTCATTCTGAGCTGGGTATAAATGGCTTCAATAATTCCACACTATATAGGATATTGGGTTGCACATGCTTCGAATCGTCACGTGATCACCTTTTGTTAAAGGATAAAGCTAATAAGGTCTCTTATTTTAGTAGGCAGTACAATGCACACATATTGATCCTGTTGCAATGTCATTAACTAATGTGTAATGTATTCTATGGATAGTTGCTTTCTTATTGATAGTAGCTGTGTCTGCTTATATTTGCCCATTCAAGTAATATAAAAGAGATGGATTTTACATATAATGTAATTTATTGTTACAATAAGTCAAAACTTAATAAAGCGAGACAGCAGCCAACAGGTATTTGTTACTTCATTAATCCAAACATTGGATAGCAATTGGTCTAAATATGTGCAGATGAGACGTGATCTGCAGGATTATTGCCTTATAATGCTGTCAATCAAGAATGGGGCGGCACCTGAGAGCCTACCGGACCGTGGGAGGCGGCGAAGCGCACGTCCGACACCGGAGAAGTTGATCAGTGGAGCTGAACAGGCTTGACCGCTTGCTTGGGAGATTCGCGCTTTCCTCACCTTGGCATTAAAGCTATTAGTGTGTTTGGGAAGATAGGCTATCCAAGGAATAATGCCGGACACTAAAAAATTCTTCGAGAACCTCTCTGGATCAGGGAAGTCTATTGGCGTCCTGACAAGCGGTGGAGATGCGCAAGGTAATTTTTTATTTTTATTAAAAACATTAATTTTTTATTTTTTTCGGTAATAGACGCGCCGATTTCAATGATGTTTCTTCGACCTTAACGCGACAGACGAAACACTGAGTTTGCATCTTTTGATTTTCTTTATAATTAAGCATTTAAGCAAAACGAAACCAGTGCAACAGATGATAAAACACAAATAACACCCAGTGCCATGCATTAAACCCGGCATTCAATATACTGTAGCGACACTTTCATAGTGTGAATTCCGAAATGCACCTGATAAATAAACTCGGAAAACGGCGTCCGAATATGATTTGAAACGTGTTTATGAATCCTTTAAAGGATGCGGTTAAAAAACAGCACATACACGAGAATCAATAGTTTATAGATTATTTAATTAAACGACTATGACTTTATTTCGCTGCAATGCGCAGTCTCCATCTCGCGCCCCATGAACATGTCAACGCTCGAGCGGCTCTGGGAACTGGGAAACAATTACGTCACAGATACATGACGCGGCAAAAACCTTGCGTAATAATGCGTGTCGCTGTTCCCAACTTCATGCGCGCATTGGCATTGGTAGGCTATACTGGGAAATAATTTATGAAAAGTAGTTCTCTGTGTTTTTCCCCTCCTCACACGGTTTGCCGGCATCTTTCGCATCTCTTCAGTGTGTCGTGGTACGCGCATGTCATGTTGAAATATGCGAGCTCGTGCCTACGTGATGGCAGGCAAGTAGCTGCGCGAGAGCTGACTCTGACTCTCATGATGTAGTGATCACGTGGGGGAAAACCCGGTCTGCATCACCATGGAGAGAGGAGTCAGAGGCCGGAGGATGCACATTCCGTCCACTTTTTAGTGCATGCTTTCATTATTTGTGTATAGAGATGCTTGATATAGATTATTGTCATGTGATGCTTTGTCCTTCATCTTGCCAGACTGACGGACTGGAAACATCAGACATCTCTTTTTAAGAGCTGGAGAGATTGGTTAAATGGCTAAACCATTGTTAAAGAGATGAACCCCAAGACAGAAACCACAAAAACACAATGTTTCCAAGTACAGACAGAGACGGAGAAGGAATTTGAGGCGTAATGGGATTTTCTGGTCACAAAGTGTATTATGATGTAAAGGGGGATGCTAGTGGCTCAATGACGGTGCAATCGGCCTCCTCAATCCTGCCAACATCATCGACTAGCCAGCATGAATTCACCTAAAGTGGCTCTTTTTCAGGACCAATAAGCACGTAGAGACAGTGCTCAGTGTCACTCACAAACACCAAACACCATCAGGGTAAATTAATGTGAAATTAAAATAATGCAGTAAACATGAACTAAACTACATTAACTATAAAGCAGAACACCCCAGTGTATGTAACTGATATTAAAAATAAGAAGAAACAAAACTATTCCCATGAAATATAATGAAATGTGATGGGTCACGCAGGGAATTGTGGGAATGCCAGAGTATTTAACAATAATTTACTGTAAAAAGTACATGTACTCTCTTGTTAAACATAATGTACATTTTTACCATTAATTATACAGGAAAATCATTCTTTTTACATAAAAAATATCTAAAAATTTTTTTTTAGTGTATATATTTTATAGTTAATACTTGTTAATCAATTAACATTTTTTTTTCCTGTAGCATTTTTACAGTCTTTTACCTTTAATATTACAGACATTTTTTACAGTGTATGTATATGGCCCCCAAACAAGCACACGTCTTATTTGTGTATGTTTGTGTGCCATGCATGCACAAGTTCTGTATTATGCCACTTTATAAGCCTATTTGACTAGTTGATACATGAATATCTGAGAATCGCCCTTACAATCTCTTTATGTCTGTCTCGCTCTTACTTTTTGTGTTGTTTTCACTCTCTCCTGCAGGTATGAATGCTGCTGTGCGGGCAGTGGTCAGAATGGGGATCTATGTGGGAGCCAAAGTTTATTTCATTCATGAGGTATGTCTGAATTACTCATACTCAATCCCATATATTCTTTAAAGGTGAAGCGTGTCGTTTTAAAGTGGCGCCACTCGTGTCACCAAAAGGAATTGCAAAAATAACTGCTTTCAAACAGGTGTCTCTGAACACTCCCCTCATCTACCATTGATCAGATGAACAAATAGCCCCAGTCCAAAATCACTTTATTGATTGAGTCAATAGTAGTGATGGGAAGTCAAATTCGTTTCCACAAACCAGTTCTTTCGGACAGTTCGTTTCCATGAACTGGTTCAAAAAGTGATTCAGCGGGTCTTTGACGTCACCATGTAATGATGTCTCTAGTCATAATGCTAACATCCCGGTGTCATGGTTTTCACGCTCAAACATTTAAATAAAGCGATATGTGAATGCACATATTACCTTTTATTTAATTAAGTTATTATAATAATGCCAATATTGTCATCAGTGTTTCATTCTGTGATCCTGCATTTCGAATACAACTGATATTGATTACATCTTGGATAAGTTTCCTACATTAAACCTTTGCACCTAAAGCTCCCAGTACAGACACTGTGCTCAAACGTGGATATGATCTAAGTGTCTTACATTTTATTCAACAACACTAGTCATAAGAATATTTCTAGGATGTTTTGGTTGTCATTAAAGACACTGTTTGCTCCATGCTCGTTCATGTCCTCGGTACATGCATGCTCATAGGGTCCAGCAGCTCACTCGTCAGACTCCTCGGTAATCCTCGCCAAACTTCGACAGTTTGTGGACTGGCTCTTTCGGTTCCTTTTGAGTCGGTAGACGACTGAAGAGCTGACGTTCGATTCTGCCTGTAGGTTTGATTCCTTAATTTCGAACATGTACTTTGGTTCAATAACCGGTCTAGCTACACAATTAATGAAGTCTAATTAAAAAAAATACAACTAGAAAACTAATACTGTATATTATTAATAATTTGTATTAGTAGCATCTTCGAGTAAAAATGTCTACTTAATTCTCGAGAACATCATTTGCAAATATTTTTAAAATGATTCAAAATAACACAGAAAGAAACAGACAGTTCGGACAGTTCGACGTACTGCGCAGCCAGTACATTTACTTCAGCTGTGTGTCTTGCGTCATAAACCCGGAAATAAAGTTCGATTCAGTTCGATTTTGTGAACCGGCTCGACCGGTTACTTGCTGAGAATTGGCTCAAAAGAACATTTCGTTCAAGAATTGGACATCATTAGTCAATAGGCTCTTTTCCACCATCGGGCTGAACGGTTCATGTGGTGGAATCAGGATTAGAATGGACTGAGTGGGAAAATGAGTCACTGAAAAATTCCAGGCCAGGAATGATTGCTCAAGTGGAAATGGCACTGGAACCGTTTTCCTACATGCCTAGAACCGTTCGGCCCAATGGTAAATAAAAAAAACGTTATGTTGCTACTTTGGGCTGGCCGGGATGCTCAAACAAACAGAGCAATGTTTTGAAAGCATCACAGAGCCAGAGTGTTCAGCTTGCTAATTGTTTACTTATATTTGTCTCTGCATATTGAGCTAGGGTATATTTAAACATCTGAAATATCGAATTTCCATATATAGCAAAAAAATGTATTACGGACCATATCAAGGCAAAACTTGATATTTCGAAAATTGCAACATTGTTTTCTGTCCATGTGATCACAAATTAAATGACCTGTCAAACGTCATAATCTCGCTATCACTTGATTTTACCCCTACTGCGCTTTATTTTTCTACGCCATTTACAGGGTTCACACAAGGTCCTTGAAGTTCTTTAAGTGCTTGAATTTAGCTTTTAGAAATGTAATTACTGGTCTCTGTTTCATGACAACATACGGTAATCTCTGTCAGTGTGTTACTGCGTGATAATAAAGCGCAATAAAGCCAGAAAAGACATAGAAAGAATCTAAGACATAGAAAGAAGAAAAAATAAAAACGGCGCATTGTTTCTCCCAGATGAACTTGAAATTTAATCTAAGCACAAACGCAACATGTCAAGCAGAATTATCCATTATTTTAATGTATTACCTGTATGAAAGGAGCTTCAGGTGTTTGTGCTAGTCATCTGTGTTGATTTCAGACACACTAAAGAAGAGCCGTGAAGCTTTTGTGATTGTGTATGTATCCGCTTTTTTTAATTGTCCGATTGGATGGTTATTTCCTTTAAAGCCGCTAGTAAATGGCAAAGTTTAAGCTCTTGTTTTGTGCAACGGTTGATTGACAGGTGAGGGGCTGTGCTTCACTGCTGCCATGACATTTGCAGGACGGATTAGCGTTTACACCTCAAATGCGACGTAGTCACGTGCATTTTTGACCACATTCTGATGTGGTTTTTGTGTTAAGATCACACAACATTTTAGAGCACATTTAGATCTCTATTTAGGGCTGAACACATGTGATCGGATCACCTGAAACACACCAGGTGGAAACGGGATCTGAGATGCACGTTTGCACAAAATAAAAATAAAACATTTTGTTGCAAAATTGTTGTTTTTTTCGCATCGAGATTATATGGAATCGTGAACCTCATATCATATATCAAATCGAATTGAGAGATAATCATATCCTCCCATCCCTAATCATCCATTATGTATGCAGGATAAAAGCTAGTGTTATCATTATTCCAACAAGCTACTTTGTCTTTGAGGATTTCAAGGGACACACATGAAAGCCTCTGACAGATAAAAACGTGTCCACTCTGTGGTTACCATGTTAAAATAAATGGGTTCTTTCTCAGGGTTACCAGGGCATGGTGGATGGAGGTGACAACAACATCAAAGAGGCATCATGGGAAAGTGTTTCCAGTATGTTACAAGTGGTAAGCAAATTGTCGGTTTAAACACAGGAGATTCTCTGCAATATTGTTGCATTATTCCCGTAATAAATTCATACAGATTAACTGCATTCATCAGTATATTCTTTGTGCTGCCTAAAAGTAAGGCAATCATTATTCTGGATGCACAGGGTGGTACTGTGATTGGCAGTGCACGATGTAAGGATTTTCGCTCCCATGAGGGACGTTTGCGTGCAGCTTTAAACCTGGTGCAGCATGGCATCACAAACTTGTGTGTGATTGGTGGAGATGGCAGTTTGACTGGGGCTAATCTCTTCAGGGAGGAGTGGAGTGGTCTATTGGATGAGCTTGTCCAATCAGGTAACAAAGTAGGAGGAGCCTAGAAGTGGGAAGAATTTTTTGAATTTGTTTTACAGTGTCTAATAGCATAACGCTATTTCTCCACATGTCCCTCTTCTCTTTTCATCCCATTTGCCAATTTATCTGTCTCTATCTTTCCCTCTGTCTCCAAGGTCAAATCAGTGAAGAGGCGGCCCAGACTCATTCTGCACTGCATATTGTTGGGATGGTGGGGTCTATAGACAATGATTTCTGTGGGACCGATATGACCATTGGCACTGACTCTGCACTGCACAGGATCATCGAAGTGGTGGATGCAATAATGACCACTGCACAGAGGTGTATATACAAAAACCACCCACCCACACCACCATCCACTTTCTTATACTGCATAGAACACCACTTATTTTTACCCTCTCCATCCCTAAAGCAAATGCCAGCCATTTCAATCAAAGTATATTTGCAAACATTTTGAGGATCAAATACATTATACCACATGGATATGGGTTTGAACACTTAAAAACCTTTTATAAAAGTTAAAGAGAGTATTTTCAAGTTGTTTGTCTTGTAGCCATCAGAGGACGTTTGTGCTGGAGGTCATGGGGAGACACTGCGGGTAAGACCCACCATTTAAAAACACAAAAAAAAATACATAAAAAAAAAGAAACAAGAATGATCATATTTAAATTAGTATTAATCCGTGGCTTGTGCGTGTGTGTTTGTGCATGCATGCACATGTGTGTGTAGGTATCTAGCTTTAGTCAGCGCGCTTGCGTGTGGTGCTGACTGGGTGCTGATTCCAGAAAAGCCTCCCAAAGATGGCTGGGAGGAACAGATGTGTCATAAACTATCAGAGGTAATATATACACACACACACACACACACACACACACACACACACATGTTGGTGTGGCTATCCTTATGAGGACTCTCCACAGACATAATGATTTTTATACTGTACGAACTATAGATTCTGTCCCATAACCCAATCCCTACCCCTAAACCTAACCCTCACAAAAAACTTCTGCATTTTTACATTTTCAAAAAACATAGTTTAGTTTGTTTTTTAAGTGATTTGAATTATGGAGACACTAGAAATGTCCTTATAAACCACAATTATAGCTTAATACCTTTGAAATTATCAGTTTGTAACCTAAAAAATGTCCTTGTAAACCCTGCAAACCTACACACACACACACACACACACACACACACACACACACACACACACACACACACACACACACACACATACAAATACATACAAGCATACAGCCACCCAAAGCAAGCATTGTTCAACCAAAAAGGAAAGTTCTGTCATCATTTACTCACCCTCATATTATTCCAAATATGTATGAACTTCTTTATTGCCTGATTACAAAAGTAGACATTAGACACATTGTTAGCTTCAGTCACTGTTCACTCAGTTTTGTTTACCTGGTTTGCTGCAAGTACACTCAGAATTATAAGTCCAAGTTCTGCCAGGTAACTGAAATGATTGTACATTGACTGTGGCTATACTTAAGTGATTCATACTGTTTTGGAATGATGTTGTAGGGCCGTGTTTTCAAGTTGCAGTTATCTACGGGTTAAAAAGCCATTGACAATCGCCCACATACTGTAGAGTAGAGCTAAAAAGAGGAAGAAGTTTATGTGGTAATAGTTATTATTATTCTGTGTGTAAACACTGCAGATGCATCATACATTATTCACAGTGGTGACAGTTTATTCCACGAGACAGCTGCACAGTTTAAGGTGGCAGAACAAAGAAATGTTATAACAGGTGTGCACGACATAACCCTTATCTTCCTGTAAAATAAAATGTTGCAATAAGGGGTCTTTATTTTCTATTTAATCTTAGTATAATAAAAGTTTTATTATAACAACTCTGAGGCACTTTTGAGCTGCCGCCTTCCATTTTTCACACTCAAGTTTAAAAGCTCACTAATTAAACATACTGTGGACTATTGTCTAATTTTCTCAGACAAAAAAAGGACTCAATTATTCATAAATAATATTGTTTATGTTTACAATTTTAAGATGGATAGATCTTTGTTTGAGAATAAAAAAAAAAAAGTTTTAGCCCTCACAGATGTACTCGTCCATAGACATTCAGTCTAATTTTCAGTTCACGCACCACCCCCATTGTTTCATCAAATATCTTGGCCTCTGAGTGGACTAGAAGCTTAATCTAGTTGTCATTAGAAAGCTAAGATCCTCTCCTTTGAGATAATGTATTTTATCATCAATAGTCAATTACATATATTTCTGATCATTTGTTTAGCATGCTTTTCCTGCTGGACCGCATATTTTGTTCTGGAAAAGATATCCATCATATAACATTGGATTATTATTAAGCTCACAGACAAGTAAAAAAATGGCAAATTGTTTAGAAACTGCCTAAGATAAAAGCAGAGATAAAATGTTTAGCTATTTGGGGCTGACAGCACCAGTGATTGGTGTATAAAAGATATGGTTGTATTACATTTTTTCAGATATCATATTTAATTTTGTGGTTCTTTTGAAAATATTTCAAACTGTAGTAATAAGGCAACAAAATAAACTGTTCACCCCAAAAATGAAAGTTCTGTCATCATTTACTCACATTTATCCCATCTCAAACTTGGATGACTTTCATTCTTCTGTGCAACACAAATGAAGATATTTTGATGGAGATAAGGAGTTTTGGCCCATACAATGCAAGCCAATGTGGTCCAAAACTTTCAATCTCCAAAAGGACATGAAGGCAGCAGAATTTTTTGATGAGAAACAGACAAAAATGAGAAAAAGACCAAAAACTAATTTTTCACTATAAATCTGCAGTCTCCTTGGCAATCATGATTAGAAGCTTGACTACACGCGTCTGTTTTTTAACCGAAACCGATTTTATCACTTCAGAAGACATGGATTAAACAACTAATAATAATTGATCTATTGTCACACATTATACATACATTTCTGCACATATACAGTGAAATTCTTTTTTTCACATATCCCAGCTAAGCTGGGGTCAGAATGCAAGGTCAGCCATGATACAGCACCCCTGGAGCAGATAGGGTCAAGGGCCTTGCTCAAAGGCCCAACAGTGGTATCTTGGTGGTGTTGGGGCTTGAACTCCCGACCTTCTGGTCAGTAACCCAGAGCCTTAACCGCTGAGCCACCCATGGATGTATGCTGCCTTTATGTCCATATTGTTCGGCAGAAGAAATTCATATGTGTTTGAGATTCTTAAAGATGACTAAATGATGAGAGAATCATTATATTTGGGTGAACTATTCCTTTCAGTTGTTACTTGAGTGGCCAAAAGTGTCCAGATAATTTTTGGGGCCACTGTATTTGTAAATACTTTAATGAAATGCATGCTCACACAGCCACAAATACACAAACCCATGCGCACACATGCCATTGCACAAACACACACAGAGTATTTCAGTGCTCCAGTGTGTGTCCTGTTGTGGAGTGTGAGTCGTTTGCGAGGTTCTCATCTTAATATAATCATTGTGGCCGAAGGTGGCCATGACAGACATGGAAACCCTATCAGCTCTAATGCAGTGAAGGACGTAAGTATCTCCTCTCATTCATACAAGTGTGTATGTGTGTGTATATGGGTGTGTGTGCATTTCTTTTTCCTTGTAGAATCGTGCTGATAAGAAACGGCTTAACATCATCATAGTAGCTGAAGGTGCAATAGACCAAAAGAACAAACCCATAACCACAGATTACATAAAGGACGTGAGTAATGCACAGCTACAGCACTACTGACCTTTCTGCCACAATCATGCATATGCATCATGAAAAATGTGCTTCTCTGTGTACCTGATTTGCCTTTTAACTGCACTCCTCCACTCTCAACAAACAATTTCAGAATACTGGGATGTTAAAGTCTGAGAGCAGAGAGTATGCTGGGAGACTGGAGTGATAACTGGAGTGATCATTTTCATGAAAGCATAAAGCTGAGCATGGATGTTGTAGTTTAATTGTTAAAGATCAGGGCTGGAAACGGAAAGGTTGTAGGTTCCAAACCCCATCAGGAGAAAATTACAGTTGCCCCTGTAATAAGTATAATGTAAACACTTTGGATAAGGCATGAGGTAAATGTTAGATTAGCAGTTAACTAAATAGGTCAAGTTTATCAAGTGAAGCTTTGATGATGACTTGACAAAACCTTGCCCAAAAGTTTACACTAGTTGTCTACCACTCCTTGTGTTCCTGGGTCAGAATGACCGACCCATTTAAATGGTTTATAAATCTCACATAACCCATAAATATCGCATTAGATCTTTTTTTTAACTTGATTTCTAGTAAATAGAACAGGTTTTGTACCTCTATTTGGAATTAATTATAAATAGGCCTAAATTACCTGAGCTAATGCAACAAGTTTTGCATAAAAAAAATGTTTATTTAATGGATATTTTTAATTTACTCAATTAAATACCATACATACAATTTTCTGTCCTGTTTACCACACTACATTGTTTTAATGTTTAACTAGAAAATCTTTTTTTTTTTTGGAAAATAGACAAAGACTTGCTTGAAAGACTTTGACTTAATGCAGATCAAATGCCTTTTGTGGGTTTGTTTACATTTGAATTGCTTATAATTGAAGTTTGAATTATGAGCATTCCGTTGGCCCATTTGGACATTCCGCCAACATAAATCTATGGGATTTTTCCCTTATTTGATCGTCAACTGTACGAAAACCGTATGTCAGATCAGTTTGAAAAACCATAGCACACTATTCCAGATCAGTCTGAGGTGGATGTAGCTTGAAAGTTCGAGGAGGAGATACAGTCAGAAATGTTGGTCTTTGTTTAGGTATTTTGAAAACCCCCTAAACAACGTTTGTAGAGTAACAGTATTTTATTTTAGGATGATCAGACCTGATCTTGCAGCATCCTAATGTGCTCCCTGCTGTTGGACTGCAGTTTCCCAGCATGCACTTTTCTGATTGTAGGGTTGATTAACTCTTAAAATTCCTGTTTACCTTCTCATCAAAAATATTAGATTTTTGGTAAATAGTGTGTTTGCATATGATTGTTACCCTGATTTATTTACGATTATATCTGTTTTGTTCATTGTGTCATTTATTGAATGTTCTTCATTTATTTAAATAATTTTTTAGATTTGATGTTTGGTAAATTGTGTGTTTTCGTGTGATTTTTGATTGTTCATGGTGCAGTTTACTGAAATGTCTTCATTTAAATCACGCATATTTTCTCTCATACGATGCATGCATGTCTGTGGTTATGCATGTCTGTGCTGAGCTTGTCTTTAGAATAATCCAATACAGATACTGTATTTTCTGTTGAAGTTATGATGATGCATTATCCCTCTTCTGCAGCTGGTGGTCGGGTGTTTGGGATTTGACACAAGAGTCACCATTCTAGGTCACGTCCAGCGGGGAGGAACGCCCTCTGCTTTCGACAGGATTTTGGTATGATCCTAACTTCAGAAATCCTGACTTTAATGATCAAATTTAATGATATTGAATTGACTCTCTTTAGTTTTCTATCTTCACTCTTCCTCTGTAGGCGAGTCGAATGGGTGTGGAAGCTGTGTTGGCGCTGTTAGAAGCGTCTCCTGGTACCCCAGCTTGTGTGGTGTCTCTGTGTGGGAATCAAGCAGTCAGGGTACCTCTGATGGAGTGTGTTCAGATGGTGAGAAAGCAACGCAAGAATTGTATTCCAGGGAGAAATAACTTTACTTTTACTTTAAAACAAACAAATAAAAAAATGGGCGATAAATGCATGCGAATAGGGCATTTCTACATCTCTAAGATCATCTGTAACATCGATACAGCGATATGTATCAGTATGAAGTTCAAGACTACTACTAGTGCTTCTGTATGTACATGTATAAGAACCATGCAGCTTTGAATCATTAGTTGGTCTAGTCTATCAAATGTTTGGCTTCTACTATAAGATAATGCCGGCACAAAATGGAATTTTGTTGTATTTGGTTTCCTGGTTTACTTGGTTTAGATGTTTTATTCATTGTTTGTCATGCTTTAGACCCAGGAGGTACAGAAGGCCATGGATGAAAAGAGGTTTGAAGAAGCAGTAAAGCTGCGTGGCAGGTAAGCCATAATTACAGCTATATTACATCAAGGGCTGGGTGTTGATAAAGGTTTCCCGATTCGATTCTGATTCACAAACTCTCGATTCGATTTTGATTTAAATTCGATATCGATTAGTATGGCTATATTTCAGTTGAAACATATGAAAGAAATTCTCGCCCAGCTATGAAAATATAAATTTGACCAATTACCAAGTTCAGGTATTCAATCAATAAATATGATAAAATATCGCATACATTATTTTTTGTTACATGTTTATTGTTTAATAAGATAAAGTGTACGATTTACAGGTATTTACATTAATTTGTTGAACATGTTTTAAAAACCAGGACTATCTACAGTTATTTAAAGAGTGCCTGTAAATGTGTGCATGTTAATAAGAGAGAATCGAAGGGCTTTATCTTATCTGTGCTATTCCTGATTAGAACGAAATTATTATTTTTGTATTATTTGATCAACAACTGACTGTAAAGAAAAGATACATTATTCAATGATAAATAAGTTATTTGGATCTCATTTTTGGACACACATTACACGGAAAAAAAGGATCTCGCTGCTGAATACCAATATACTACACAATTACTGGTAAATCAATTCTAAAAATTTACCAGCCATTTGCCAAATAAATACATTTTCTCTCATTGTAGTGGAGGGTTGCACATAGATTAATAGATCGATCTTGGGATTTAAGATTGGATATCAAAACTGTTCAAATGCAGATTGTGATGCATCGGCAAAATTATATTTTTACCCACCCCTAATTACAGCACCATAAAGACTTATGAGTTTTGTAGAAACATATATTTGAAATAAACACAACAGGAAATGTCTGAATGGCTTTTAAATTCTTCTTTTGTTTGTCTTTGAAACGTTTTAGAAGTTTTGAAAACAACCTGAACACCTACAAACTCTTGTCTTATCGCAAAGCTGATGCTGAACTTCCACATGTAAGTCAGTTTAAATGATGGAGAAATGCTCATGCCGTTGTATGGTGTAGAGCATGTTGGCTCTGATTTAGTCTTTTTCAAATGATACTAACCACTGAATTTGCTTATTCTTGGGGTGATGAGGATGGAAAGGATAAAGGCCATTGTCATGTAGAAAATAAATGCTATTATGTACTGTAATGTTAATAAGCTATATAATATAATATTATTTTCGGGAGATCAGCATGAGCTGTTCACTGTTACACAACGTTAGGGTTAGTAAAGTCAAAGCTTTCATAACATTTTAACTTGTTATTACACATTTGATGAAAATGTGAACAGGTGTTACTAGTCAGAAATGAACAGTGGCACATAACCTCAGACATAAGACTCATGGATTACAGAGGTTTTTCTGAGGTACTCACAAATGCAGCTTAATCCATTTGTTTGTATTTTGGATCAGATTAGACTTTATACTGTATACTGCATGCCTCATGCAGCCTACATTGGGAAATATTGTGTGTGTACCGTATTTTGTTATTTATGTGTGTGAGATAACATTCTCTTTTTTCTCCAGAGTTCGTTTAATGTGGCCATATTGAATGTTGGCGCTCCTGCAGCAGGCATGAATGCGGCTGTGCGTTCGGCTGTGAGGGTGGGGATCGCAGAGGGCCACACCATGTTTGCTGTTAATGATGGTTTTGAGGGCTTCTACAAGGGGCAGGTAACACTGCACACGTTCTACTGCAACACTACACAACTTAACTCACTTGATGTCTGCATGTGATTTAACATGCATGCTTACAGGTGTAGCCCAACTCAGTAAAGGCAAACGAAGTGACCATATTTATGCCCCAAAATGTCTATTATTGAATTTTGGAGCCACGCCTTTGCAGAAATGTTCCATAATCCCATAATTGATAAACTAGAATAGTCGTAACTCTATACCTTTTTCAACAGCAGAAATATTCCACCGAGGGGATCATACTATGATTATTAGGCATAATTCTCTTATTCTTTTAGATGCCTTTTTTCATTACTTTAATGGACATCATCTGTTGCAAATTAAAAAAGAGAAAGAAATGGGCCTTGCCGTATTGCAAAACGCTCATGGTCTGTGTAACACTGTGCGGACAGTATATGTGTGTGTGTGTGTGTGTGTGTGTGTGTTTGTGTGTATTTGAATTAATCCCTTGTCAAATGAGATAAACGCATGATTACAGTAAGCCCATTATTCCCTCCCACAATCCTTTGCTGCATTGTGGTCAGTGCCATTTTTAACCCAGTGTGGCATCACAGATCCACTTTGTGCCACTTTCATCTTTCAGAAGAGAAGTGGCACTGATGCATGGATTTCCTTGATAAATGGATAATTCAACCAAATAAGAAAATTCTGTAATAATTTCAGCAGAGATGCTGATTATATGATTCAATTCTTACCTCTACTCTTTCTTTGCTCTGTTCATCCCTTCCTCTCAGATAAAAGAAATTAAATGGGGCGATGTTGGGGGCTGGACAGGCCAGGGCGGGTCCCTGCTAGGAACAAAAAGGTGAGATTATAAATATAACCAGATATGTTCAATAAAGCAAACACTGATATGCATAGATTTACGTGTTAACTGATTTAGTGATTTAGTAATAGGGATTTTAATGAACAATATGATCGATTAGTCATTGTTAATAATGTGATCAATTAAGCTTATCGATCGTCGATTAATTAATTTCAGCACAAATGCATTCAGCAATCATGCCAGCAGATAAAGAACAGACTGTCTATACGGTCATCCGCCACTAGAGGACGCACTGCTGCATGTGCATTGCGTGTCACGTGCTGTCAGTGACAAAGAATAAAAAACACCGCTTATAAAGATGAAGCATGGAGGCAGTCATGGAGCGTTTCTCTATAATAGGTAACACTACGTTTACTGCATAAACCGTGATAGTGTGTTAAAGTACAACATGACAATAAGCACTGTTGATCCGTCGGTCTCCCTGAATGGCTGGGTCTAAAGGGGGGCTAAGAGGGCATTTCTTCCCTATATTTTCTATATTTTCCCTAAATTCCCTACCCAGTCTGATGAAGAGACAACAACTTGCCCACCCATAAAATCAAAATATCCCCCCAAAGATCACATTTTAGTCCTGGCCCTGTCTCTGACATCGGAAATCACTTCAGTTCTCGCCGGGAGAGCTTGAGGCACATTCACCTGAAATCTCACCATCGCCACTGTAGAGGTATGTTAATATTAACAGCGTGTTTTATTTAACTTAATTTCGAATAAAAAAGGTAAGGTCTGAAATATCCCACTATCTTCAACGTGAAGTTTTAATAAACGCTCATCTGTATCTTCTATACAAGTTATTATTATCAGTAATACATGAAATATTAATTTATGTAAATTCATTAAAATATGGCCTGAAGGTATTTTTATTTATTTATACATTTTTTATCCCCTTTTCTTCCCAATTTGGAATACCAATATTCAACTACTCGGTAGGTCCTCGTGGTGGTGCGGGTGGCGGAGTGCCTCAATCGGGGTGGCGGAGGACAAGTCCCAGTAGCCTCCACCTCTGAGACAGTCAATCCGCACATCTTATCACATGGCTCGTTGTGCATGACACCGCGGACACTCCCAGCATGTGGAGGCTCATGCTAATATCCGCGATCCATGCAAAATTTCCCACATGCCCCATTGAGTGCAAGAACCACTAATCCTGACCACTAGGAGTTTACTCCATGTGACTCTTCACTCCCAAGCAACCGGAGCAATTTGGTTGCTTAGGAGACCTGGCTGGAGTCACACAGCATACTCTGGATTTGAACTCGCGACTCCAGGGGTGGTAGTCAGCAACAGTACTCGTTGAGCTACTACCCAGGCCCCACCGGCCTGAATATATTAAAAATACACTGAACTGAAAAAATATTAAGAGGAAAATAGCATTACTAGCATGTGACAGGGCAGAGGGCGGGGCCGGGTCATGATGCGACACACCCGGTCCCTAATCAGGCTAATGAAGCCTCAGAGAGGGATAAAGGCAGACTGGAGACTGCAGTGGGACAGAGAGAGAGATTTACAGGCAGCTGTCCCACACATATGTGTGTTTGTCTTTTTGTTTAGTTCTTCATTAAACTATTATTTATATCGTCAAGCCGGTTCTCGCCTCCTCCTTTCCATTAATCCCTTTACACTGGTGCCGAAATCCAGGAAAGAGGAGGGATACACCGTAGTAGAGTCCTCGCCGCTACCATCCATCCCAACAGAGCAGCCGCGGCCATCCAACAGAGGATGGAGGAGTCCGGCCGCCTGAGAGCAGACAAAAGACTGCTGACTGCGAAGGGAGAATGGGCTCCAAACCGACCGCCTGGAGTGGTCAGGGCTGCTGCAAGGGGCGGAGGAGACCCCTACCAGCTGCTGAAACGTGGTGGGGTTTGAGACCAACGACCGCGAGCTGGAAGGGGCTCCTGGCCGACCGCCTTGAGCGGGGGAGGCCCCTTCTGTTTCCCGAGAACGCGGCGGGGCTTTCCGTCCGTCAAGGGCCAGAAGACTGCACCTTTGTGTGTTTGTCTTTTCGTTTAAGTTCTTCATTAAAATAATATTTATATCGTCAAGCCGGATCTCGTCTCGTCCTTTCCATTAATCCCTTTACATCGCATTTCTTAAATGTATTTATTTAATTTCATGTTTCCTTGTACAGAAAGTAATTTTTTGTCTGATACAATGTTGACGTTTTCAAGTTTGCATTAGAACAGTTGGTTGGTCAGAAATCAAACTTTGTATAAATTAAGAAAAATATGCATCTTTTGTTATTGTTAATGATTAATTGATTTGTTAATGCATTTTTAATTAATTAACATTGAATGTTGTCAATTAAGAATTTTTTTAAATGTGCAACCCCATATAGTAATTAATAATGTTTCTAAAATCCTGAAACAACATTTACAGAACTCTTCCAGCAAAACACGTTGAAAAAATTGCAGAACAAATGAGGATTCACAAAATCAACGCTTTACTTGTTATTGGAGGATTTGAGGTATGTACTGTAAATTAATAGTTATTATTTACAGAGTTTTTTTTATTTTTTATTTACTCCATTACAGTTTTTACTGTAAAATCAGAAGTAAAATAGATAATTAAGTTAAATATTATAAGGAATTGTTTCCATAACAGCTGTAAAGTTTTTAATGATTTAAATATGGTTTTAAACAGATAACATACACATATATTGACTTGACATATCAGGAATCTGCTGAAAATATTTTAGCTATATTGCTATCAACTCTTCCCTCCCCTGACTTTGTTCAGTATAACATGCCATTATAATATGTCTGTTCTTTTACTACTTAATGCTATTACTGTTTATATTATTTAATATGTTAAAATTTCTCATTTACAGGTAAAAAAAACAACAACAACATTTTGCTTTTGGATATTCCTTAGTTTGCTGTTATACTGTACAATATTCTGCAACCAAAATTAATAATTCAAAGACATAAAATCTCATTATTTTGGGCATCTCATTATTATCTTTTTATAATGAAAGAATTGTATAATTATATTTTTTAAATATTAGCATATTAGCATTTTATATTATATGCTGGGCAGCAAAACATCTCTCAGATGCCATTTGTCTATAAAAATATGTCATTTGTTTTGGGTAGGTCAACTTTCCAAATTTCCAGTGTCATCTGATGTCCGAATCCTGCCTCAGGCCCTCAAACTGGTCACTATGTACTGTTTACGCTGTCACATATTTGGTCTTTTGCTCATTCTTATCACCTTGAGTGATTTCACATTCATGTAGACTAATTTCACAATCTTACAATAATGAATCAACAGATGTACCTTCAGTGTCCTCTTCTCACTTACTCTCATAATCAAAGTGGGCATGGATCTTTGCCACTCCCCTCTCTTATAATTAACCCATAATTCTGGCCAGTGACCCATAAGACCTTGCTCTGACTGCAGGCATATCTGGGGCTGATGGAGCTGCAAGCAGCTCGTTCCAAACACGCAGAGTTTTGTGTTCCCATGGTGATGGTCCCGGCCACTGTGTCCAACAATATTCCTGGTTCAGACCTGAGTATTGGGGCAGACACTGCCCTCAATGCCATCACGGACGTAAGACATCACACACTTGTGTCAGAGTGTGTGTTTGTGTTGGGTGGTGGGAATGTGCGTTTGTCTGTCAAGTGCGCTGTTGTGTCTTTAAGAAACTGTATGCTGACTGGTCAGAGCTGCCGAATGATGGCCAACCTCACTGCTGAATTTGGTACTTGAGGTAGAGCTCTATTTAATTAATTAATGTTGAGCTATATTTTGTTAGTTAAGGTTGATCTGTATTTGATTAGTTGAGGTAGTGCTGCTTTTGGTACATGAGGTAGAGCTGTACTTAGTTACTTAAGGTAGAGCTGCATTTAATAGAGTTGGCTGAGATTAGATTAGTTTAGTTTTTTAATATAGAGCTATATTTAATTAGTAAAGATAGAGCTGTATTTTGTTAACCCTTGTGCACTATTCGTTTTAGACTCACACTTGAATTCCTCACAGCCAAATTTGACCAAATTTTTTTTTTACACTTCTTTCATTTTTTTTATGAAAGAAGTGTAATAACAGCAACTTCGGTAAAGTACAAACACTAAAGTAGTGCATTTTTGGGGGGATTTTATGTTATCTAACTTAAATTTCGCAATTACACCATTAATTTAGAAATGCAAATAAGTTAATTTCAGTAAAAACCCACAATTCTATAATTTGAAACATGAAGAAAACATGAAAATGTGTCATGCATTGAGGGCATATTGCTGCCATCTGGTGCAAAATAAATAAAAATAAAGAAGAGAAATATTGTTATTTTCTCACCCCTTCATTTCTTCACTGAATTATTTTTTTTTACTTTACAAATTCCAAAACAAATTGCTCTGTGTTATAGTCTCACCCATTCATTTCATATGGTGGGTCAAATTTGACCGCAAACAACACAGCTGACATTTTCCGCACGGCCTAAGCTCATAGAATACAGTTACATTTTGTTTGATGAGTTCAGATGGCAAATGTAGGAAAAGTATACAAGCCTTGAGCCACTCATAAGAAATATGACATTTTTATTAAAGAAACAATATTGATTTTGTTCAAAAATGACCGAACAGTGCAAAAGGGTTAAAGTAGAGCTGTATGTGGTAGATGAGGTAGAGCTGTATTTGGTAGATGAGGTAGAGCTGTATTTAGTTAGCTAAAGTAGAGCTGTATTTGGTAGATGAGGTAGAGCTGTATTTAGTTAGCTAAAGTAGAGCTGTATTTGGTAGATGAGGTAGAGCTATATTTGGTAGATGAGGTAGAGCTGTATTTAGTGGATGAGGTAGAGCTGTATTTGGTGGATGAGGTAGAGCTGTATTTGGTGGATGAGGTAGAGCTGTATTTAGTTAGCTAAGGTAGAGCTGTATTTGGTAGATGGGGTAGAGCTGTATTTAGTTAGCTAAGGTAGAGCTGTATTTGGTGGATGAGGTAGAGCTGTATTTAGTTAGATAAGGTAGATCTGTATTTGGTAGATGAGGTAGAGCTGTATTTGGTAGATGAGGTAGATCTGTATTTAGTTAGATAAGGTAGAGCTGTATTTGGTGGATGAGGTAGAGCTGTGTTTGGTGGATGAGGTAGAGCTGTATTTGGTGGATGAGGTAGAGCTGTATTTGGTGGATGAGGTAGAGCTGTGTTTGGTGGATGAGGTAGAGCTGTATTTGGTAGATGAGGTAGAGCTGTATTTGGTAGATGAGGTAGATCTGTATTTAGTTAGCTAAGGTAGAGCTGTATTTAGTTAGCTAAGGTAGAGCTGTATTTGGTGGATGAGGTAGAGCTGTATTTAGTTAGCTACGGTAGAAGCTGTATTTGGTAGATGAGGTAGAGCTGTATTTGGTGGATGAGGTAGAGCTGTATTTGGTAGATGAGGTAGAGCTGTATTTAGTTAGCTAAGGTAGAGCTGTATTTAGTTAGATAAGGTAGAGCTGTATTTGGTAGATGAGGTAGTGCTGTGTTTGGTAGATGAGGTAGAGCTGTATTTAGTTAGCTAAAGTAGAGCTGTATTTGGTGGATGAGGTAGAGCTGTATTTGGTAGATGAGGTAGAGCTGTATTTAGTTAGCTACGGTAGAAGCTGTATTTGGTAGATGAGGTAGAGCTGTATTTGGTGGATGAGGTAGAGCTGTATTTGGTAGATGAGGTAGAGCTGTATTTAGTTAGCTAAGGTAGAGCTGTATTTAGTTAGCTAAGGTAGAGCTGTATTTGGTGGATGAGGCAGAGCTGTATTTGGTAGATGAGGTAGAGCTGTATTTGGTAGATTAGGTAGAGTTATATTTGGTAGATGAGGTAGAGCTGTATTTGGTTATGTGAAGTAGAGTTAGTTAAGATTGAGCTGTATTTCTGTGTTTGCTTAGGTGAGGTAGAGCTGCATTTGGTAGGTGAAGAATAGCTGTGTTTGGTGGAAATGAGGTTGGCTGTCATTGCACCCTGACTGTATCGGTGTGTCTTGAGTCAAAGCATGTGGTCATACAGCACAACCTGGTCCCCAGTCTTGAACCTGACTTTTGCTTTGTATATGTTTGCACAATTTACGTGTGTGTGTTTGTGTTAACATGGAAGGTCTGGTCCATCACAAAATGTTAATTATAACCACTTATAAACGCACACATAAACCAGCAGTTTGGGTTTGTTTACATTATGCCACAAATGCAGCTTATACACATTTGGTTGCTATTAACCCAGAATAGTCCTTCAATCTTTCATCAAGTTCAATTTATGTGCAATTTATAGCATGCTGTTTTGGACCCGGCCTGATCTTTTGTGTTTCTGTCAGCACGTGTGTGATTCAGGGCCTGGTTGTGCTGGTGTTTAGTCTGATTGTGCAGGTGTGTTGAGACGGTCACACTAAATTACATACCTCTGACACCATTCAGTCATTTGAATGCCATGCCCACATCACAAGTTGGAGTTCCTTCTGGTGGATAACTATGTTTGACCTGGTCTTCCTGAGGCACTGTAAAAATTAAAAGGTACTAGACGTTCTCTGCATTGCACACTGAAAAAATAAATAAAATAAAAATAAAAATCCCCCCTATTGAAACCTTCAGAACCAAATTATTCCATCTATTTGTTCTATTTTAAAACTCTAGCATCACGTTTACAAGTGACTCACATCACATCCACAGTATGTAGCCCTCCAGGGTGTCTGTCATAAGTGAGCCGCGTTTCTAATGCATGTGCACTGCTGCAGGCCTTTGAAAGTTTGCTGCAGCTGGTTGATGCCCGCAGCAGCTATGAGGAGTTCTGTGTGCCCATGTGCATGGTGCCCGCCACCATCAGTAATAATGTAGCCGGCACTGACCTCAGCATCGGTGCTGACACCTCACTCAATGCCATAGTGGAGGTAAGACACCCCAACCCCGCCCCCCGAAATGCCTAGATGTTACCATAACGAATAGCACAGCAGATGTGAGTTGTAAACATACAGGAAAATGTTTTGCCTGTATCTTTAAAGGTGCACCAAGTGCTTTTTTGTTTATGTTTACGTGACTCCTATTAGTCTAACAACTGATACAACAATCAGTGTTCTTGGATTTGTAAAGAATTACATAGTGCATCTTAAAGATGCATAAAGTATTTACAAAATTATAACACATTTCAGCTATAAATTGTCGATTTTATCATACAAGCAAGTACCAGTTTCAGTAGAACAGTTAGAATAGTAGGATGAAGTATGTAAAGCTAATGTATTTATTTATAATTCAAATGATATATCAGATATATATCACATATTATACAAAAGAATTATATATTATACAAAACTGAAAACAATATAATATATTATTATAGTTTTAATTTAATGCATACCAGGGAGTTGTACTGAGGAAATCATAAAGAAAATGTTTTTCTAGGGTTTACATGTAAATTAGTTTTGTCCCTATTTAAAGGAATAGTTCACTCAAAATTGAAAATTCTCTCATCATTTACTCACCCTCATGCAATCTCAGATGTGTATGATTTTCTTTCTTATGCTGAACACAATGATTTTAAAAAGAATATTAAGGCTCCGTAGGTCCCATACAATGCAAGTAAATGGTGGCCAGAAATTTGAATGTCTAAAAAGCATATAAAGGCAGCATAAAAGTAATCCATATGACTCCAGTGGTTAAATCCATATCTTCAGAAGCTATATGATAGGTGTAGGTGAGAAACAGATCAATATTTAAGTCCTTTTTTTACTATAAGTTCTCCTTCCTGCCCAGTAGGTGGCGACATGCACAAAGAATGCTATTTGCCAAGCACAAAAGAAGAATGTGAAAGTGAAAGTGGAGATTGGTAGTTAAAAAGGACTAAAACATTGATCTGTTTCTCACCCACACCTATCATTTCCCTTCAGACGATATAGATTTAACCAATGGAGTCGTATGAATTATGCTGCCTTCATATGCTGAGCTGAGATATTTTTACTAAAAATCTTCATGTTCAGAAGAAGACAGAAAGTCATAGACATCTGGGATGACATGACGGTGGGTAAATGTTGAAAGAATTTACCTTTTTGTGTGAACTATACATTTAATGCCCAGGAGCATTTGTTATTATACAATAACTATGCTTATAACATGCCCAAAAAGTGTTATTGTAGTTTTTCGTGTGCTATTATCTCAAGATGCATGGCAACCATGGCTGATCACAAAAAAGCACTCTAATTGTATAAGTTAAACAAATTCACAGGGACCACATGCATGTTCTTTGTTGTAGTGAACATTATTCTTGTTAGTGCACTGTGATGTCAGTATAATATCTTTATAACATGTGTAACATCCTGTATGACTCAATGTATATGGCTTGTTTCAATGTATATGGCTTGTCCGAACTGCTACAGAATACTGCAAGTCTGACAGTGGCCTATACATTGTGTGTGTGTATGTGTGTGTGTGTGTGTGTGTGTGCAGTGTGTGGTCATAAGTGTGATAGGAAAAACAGTTAAGATGTGTTTTATTTTAAAGCATTTGTGTGTGTGTGTTAGACGTGTGATCGTATAAAGCAGTCAGCCAGCGGTACGAAGCATCGTGTGTTCATCATTGAGACGATGGGTGGTTACTGTGGTTACCTGGCCACTGTGGGGGGGCTGGCGGCCGGAGCTGATGCAGCATATATCTATGAAGAGCCATTTGACATCCGAGACCTTCAGGTGAGGGAAAAAGCATTTGTGTCTATATTCACTGCAATGTGTTATCTGGATTGTTTCCAAAAAAGTACTTAGGTGTTGAATATAGCTCTACGCCGAACTGAATATAAATCCAGTTCACAACCTAGATTCTCACATATGCACCACTTAATTGTACCAAAAATTACCACGGCATTCTTGAAGTACTAATAATATCATGGTAAGAATATAGTGTAATATAATACACTGCCTGGCCAAAAGTCACTGTTTGGATTTAAATAAGCAGATACTTAAGAGCCTATTATTGGATAATTATTGCAGTGATTAATATGTTTCAGCAGGCAACAGTTATTTTAACCCTAACTGATGCAGTGTGCAGCTTCTCATTTCTTAAACATCTATGTCGGAAGACGTATCCCATGATCATGGAAAAGATGTTACTGTGTTTCAGAATGGGCATATTATTGACCTGCATCAATCAAAGAAAACAACTAAGGAGATTGATGAAATCACTGGAATTGGGTTAAGAACTGTCCAACACATTATTAAAACCTGGAAGGATAGTGGTGAATCGTCAGCTTCTATGGTGGAAAAAATCTTGAATGATCACGATCGGAGATCATTAAAATGCTTGAAGTCACATCGTAAAAAATCGACAGTAGAACTCACGGCTATGTTTAATAGTGAAAGGAAGAGCATTTCCACATGCACAATGCAATGACAACTTACAGGACTAAACAGCTGTGTGGCCACAAGAAAGCCCCTTGTTATTGAGGATAATTGGAAAAGATTTTTGCTAAGTTGCGAGGGAGCATAAGGATTGGACTTTGGAACAATGGAAAATGGTCATGTGGTCTGATGAGTCCAGATTTGCCCTATTCAAAGCGATGGGCACGTCAGGGTAAGATGGGAAGTGCATGAAGCGATGCACCCATCATGCATAGTGTCAACTGCACAAGACTCTGGAGGCAGTGTTATGATCTGGGGTTGCTTCAATTGGTCAGGTCTAGGCTCATTATCATTATGTGGGAATAAAATGAAGTCAGCTGACTACCTCAGTGTACTGAATGACCATGTTATCCCATCAATGGAGTTTTTCTTCTGACAGCACAGGCATACTCCAGGATGACAATGCCAAGATTCATTGGGCTCAAATTGTGGAAGAGTGGTTCAGGCTGCATGAGGAATAATTTTTACACGTGAATTGGCCACAACAGAGTTCTGACCTTAATCCCATTGAAAGTCTTTGGGATGTGCATGAAAAGACTTTACGGAGTGGTTCGACTCTACCGTAATCAATTCAAGATCTCTGCCAAAAATCAATGCAACTCTGAATGGAAAGAAATGTTGTGATGTTGCATAAGGTTGTCGAAACAATAACACGGCGAATGCACGCCATAATCAAAGCTAAAGATGGTCCAACAAAATATCTCTTTAGCCAACCTCAATTCAACACTTGTATTTCGAACAATGTACATATGCATTCCGAGTGGGGTGATGGTAAATCAACTTACATTTGTTACGCTGATTGCTATAGTCTCCATTATTTACAATTGTTTTGTCAGATCAACAACACAGCCAGGTAACTCATCCCCTTTCGCTACATACGACAAGCCACAAGCGCTGAGTGCTTGAAGTGTCCAACGTTCCAAACTCAGTTTTGACGGTTGAAGTAGTGCATCATCCGGGTACCCGTAGTACACTTCTTTTTGTTGCATTTTCAGTGTAAACACACTACTCACACTACTTATGCTACAAAATGCCGTAGAATAGTGCAGAAGTGTGCGGCTTGGGATGCACCTCATGAAATATTGATTTTCGTTGAAATTATGTTATTATGTGAGATGAAAGACACCACGGAGTCTCTAGAAACAGGTGAATTCCACCTTGCGCTGGAGATCTGTTGGTGTTTAGTTTGCTCCAAAATAAAACACAATATTCCTGCAGGATTTTATTTGATCCAGGATTTCAATTAACTGCTCATTGTCCCACTTAAACAAAATTACTTGCCAATTTTTTTTTATAAATGGACATGAAACATTGACTAGAGTTGAAATGATTTTATTACCTGACTCGCAACTGACTTGCAACACCAGGATGATCTGTCTGATTTCACTTTATCCCCAGATATGCGACCGTTATTCCGATTGACCAATCCCAATCAAGTATTCCAGAGAGCCTTGCAATAAATATTTGTCATATATTCAGTACTGTTTATCAAAGTGCCATGGCATTACCTTCTGATACTGTACCATGCCACCGCTACAGTACTTTTTTGTTTATAACTGACAGCTGGTAATGTCTATGTGTAATTTTGTCCCGCTCCGAACGGGACTCGAACCTGCGTCTCCGGCGTGTGCTCTAACAAGGAGGCTAAAGGCTACAGTTTCTAGCGTTAGTCACTAGTGCACCTCTTGAGGTCAGGAGAGTGAGGTTTACACACTGCACAGCTATCTACCAGCTGGCTCCCGTTACATATGCTCAGATCTTTTCGTATTTACATTTGAACATTTACATACAACTGGACAATTCACACATTTACACAAACCAGTGAATTTGGCTAGTGAGGGGTCAAGGGTCAAGTTTGCCCCCTTCAGTTAGACACAGGATTTATAGTCTTATCACCTTCCCGTCCTCTGTCTGCTCTGTCCCAAACACAGGGGGAAATATTTAGCAGTGTGTACTATTTAAGGAAAGAGAGAGTGAGAGCAAGCGTCATCTCGTGTTTTTTTATGAATGCTCTATTTTTTCAGTCTAATGTGGAACATTTAACTGAGAAGATGAAGACCTGCATCCAGAGAGGATTAGTGCTCAGGTATGATTCTACATACATGTAATGCTCTATCTGTCTGTCTGTCTGTCTGTCCACCCATGCGATATTAAATAATGTCTTGAAAATGTGCATGTTTATGTGTTGTACAGGAATGAGAACAGCAGTGAGAACTACACCACTGACTTCATCTACCAGCTGTACTCTGAAGAAGGCAAAGGAGTATTTGACTGCAGAAAGAATGTCCTGGGACACATGCAGCAGGCACGCGCACACACACACACACACACACACACATTAGCATAAATGCACACACCTAGTTTTAATTATTGCTATAATCTGCCATGTTATATGTCCTGAAGGGTGGTGCACCATCCCCATTTGACAGGAACTTTGGCACCAAGATTGCAGCTAAAGCCATGCAGTGGATCTCCAAGAAGCTCAAAGAGTTTTACAGAGAAGGTAGAGAGAAATCACTCTTGATTTTCGGCCATAAGTGTCAGAAAACCTGAAGCTTGCATTAACTTTTTCAGTTCCATTCCCCTATCCAGTGTTGGGAGTACTCTGATGACAAAGAAGTTAATTACTGTATTATAATTAGTTTTTAGTAAGAAAAAAGTAAATAAAAATTCTAAATTATTGTAATCAAATTATTGTAATCAGATTACAGTTACTGACTTTCAGCAAGTTAATTGTAAGTACATTCATTTGGTTACACATTTCTAAAATATTTTGTAGAATACATAAAAAAAACCTGAATTATTTTCATCTTTGTGACGTGGTGCTGAGTGGATGACTTGTATGCGGCAATGAAAAAGTAGGAAATATATTATATTGGAATAAAAAGGGGTTTATAACATAACTTTAAAGTAATTAGTAATGAGATTACTTTTTCAATTAAGTAAACAGTATTACATCAAATTACAATTTAAGTCATTTTCCATACGTAGTTTCCGCAGGTTTAAATGAACAATGTTTGTAAACATTTACAGATTTCTTGTGACTCAAGTTAATTATTTTCTTTTGCTCTTTGTATTCTGCTTTCCTTGGTTGGTTCAGCTGATGGTAAATTGTTACATCTCTAAGATTTTGTATCTGTGGATGTGTTTTGGATATAACTAATTGGCAATATTTTTATGTGAATGATTTACTGTTTGTTCGCATTTTGTAGGCCATGTGTTCGCAAACACTGAGGATTCAGCGTGTTTGTTGGGGATGCGTCGCAGGGCTCTGGTCTTTCAGCCCGTTATACAACTCAAGGATGAGACAGATTTTGTGTAAGACAACATACAGATGCAAACACATTCCCAAACTTGATTCTATAATCATGGATAATATAATGATTTTAATAATTAATTACATTTGTTTTGTTGTCCCTTAAGATCCTAAACAGAGTAAAATATTATAAGTGCCCATATTCTACACTTATATATAAAAAAAAAATCATGAAGTCCACTTATAAATTGTAATATTACTCATTTAGTTTTCATTTTGCAATTTTGTTTGACCGTGACCTTTTTCTGTTCTCTAACTGACCCTTAGGCCACATCCACAGTAATACATTTTTGTCTATAAACACCTTTGGCTACATTTACATCTCTCCTTCTCACTAGAATGCCGTTTTTCTCTACCAAAAACAGAGCATTTGAAAAGGCTCTCCCATTATACTTTGGACAACGACAATTTAGGGAAACTGAAAACTGATGTGTGTGGATGTGACCATAAACAAGCTGTTTTTGCTGCTGTATCTTTAATGTCACTATGTAAATGACCTCTATTATGATTGGTTAACCTTTGTGTACCAGCATAGCTCACACTGTCGTTCATCAGCCAATTTCCAAAATGCTAAATAGCCATAAATGTGGGTTGCATGTTTAAGCACTCATGGTTGTGACATCAATGCCATGATTTATGAATCTCGACATTTTTCCTCGACAAAAAATACAAATTAGCTAAGCACAATGACCATTCCTGATACTTTCTGAAAAAAAAGTATTTTTTTTTTGCAGTCACAGGATCCCAAAGGAACAGTGGTGGCTCAAACTGCGTCCACTGATGAAGATACTGGCCAAGTACAAGACCAGCTACGACGTGTCCGATTCAGGCCAGCTCGAACACATTGTCCGTCTGAGAGCTAAAGACAACTCGGCTATTTAAAATCAGCTGTGTAAACCGTGCAATCTTGCAAGTATATATTTATTTATTAAGGTGAGGACATGTTCTAGCATTCCACACCAGATCTATAGTAATCTGTATTGACCGTAACACAATCATATATATATATACATATAATCAGTTCACATGAATCTGTGACCATAGACATAAAACCAAGAGGATCATCCTTAAATGTTAGTACAGTGTATTGTAACGATGTCAATTGATGATCCATATGCTCAAGCAGTTAGATAGTCAACCCTGTTTACTGGCGCGAGTGGAATATTTTGTGAATATTCAATAATTTGATTAGTTATTAATTCATTTACAGCTCATTTTCAGTGAATATAGAAATGTTCTGGCTCTGCTGGCTTTCAGTGATGTTACGCCATTTAAGAAATGTGTTTGTGGAGCATCAATTCCATCGAGTCTTCCTTCCAAGCTGCTGTCCTGTGTTTTCTGTTCTGTTTAGTACAGGTACTTCACACCAAAGCAGATGTTATAGTGTTTTTTTTGTATGATGTTGTTGTGTGTATGTTGTAAGCCACCAATAATGCATAAACTCACTTTAGAATGTAATCAGCGTGTCTTGTCATTTATGAGTTTATTAACAGATTGTAGTTGCTAAGATTTAGACAATGCATGTAATATAAAAACACTCCACATTGCACATTTATTGATGATTTGAAATTAAAATAATATAACGCTCATTTTCTAGGATTTCATTCTATTTAAACCTGGTGTCATAATTCGATACATCCCATAAATAATCTTACTATTTCACATATCTTTGACTCAATCACAAAACCTGCAGAATTGTGCTGATTTTTTACATTACTGTAAAAATAATAATACTGTAAAGGTCAGCGTGATCAATTAACACTGTGCTGAAAAAGTCCAAATAAGAGTGATGCTCTGAATCAGGCAGCTTCATAAACACTTGAATAATTAAATCTTATCACTATTCAGGAGCTGTTCTGTTCAGTAACTGGTGAGTCTGTTTTCTACTGGAAGCAGAATGAAAAATGATTTGTGGGTTTTCCCGGAGTGTGCGTGTGACTTTCTCATTCCAGATAACAGGAAATGAGAAATAAAAGATGTTATTTAACCACCCAGGATGGGTCTTTTCTGATGCTTTCATTTTCTGGGCCTAAAATAGCCACACCGCACGTCTGCTGGCCGATACCCAGATACCTGTTAAAAAAAAACAAAAAAACAATTTTTATAATATTTTACAATACAATAAAGGTTGTATTCATTAACATTAGCTAACATGAACTAACAATGAACAACAGTTTTGGTTAATTTTAACACATACATTTTTTAAATGTTAATTTGTATACATTAACATTAGTTGATGCATTATAAACTACACATGAACTAACAATGAACAACTGTATTGACATAAATTAATATTAACCAAGAATTAATGATGTAAAGAGTTTCTGAAATTATGAATACTAATAGCGGAGTTTATTTCATAATTGTTTTAATAATTTTTGGTCCTATGTATATAACTATGTCCATTTAAATGAATGTTCCAGGTTCAATACAAGTTATGCTCAATTGAACGCATTTGTGGCATAATGTTGATCACCACAAAAATGTATTTCAATTCACTCAAAATAAAATAAGGACTTACAATGGAAGTGAATGAGTCAATAAAAGTGAACATGGCCAATTTTATGGAGGGTTTAAAACACAGAAATGTGAAGTTTATAATTTTTTTAAAGCACATACATGAATTCTTCTGCTAAAATTTTATTATTATTTGAATTGTCAATTTTAGGGTATGTTGACATTCCATCGTCATGGTAACAAAGTGGTCAAATTGCCTATGACTTCACACAGAAAATATTTGCAAGTGATTTTATCACACTAAAATCATGTTTACACACATATCCTTTATGTCTTGTGGTTATACTATAAACTGGAAAAGTTTAATGTTAAAAAATTGGCACCCATTGACTTCCATTGTAAGTGCATCACTGGAACCTCGATTTTTCATTTTTTTTTAAGAAATGGAGGAACAAGTCTAAATAATTTTTTGTGGTAATCAACATCATGCCACAAATGCTGTTGATTGAGTTTAACTTGTATTGAACCTGGAATATTCCTTTAAGCCTCTCTTTACCTGCCAGCAACGTCGATCAGGTTTTTATCAGTTACGGCGAACAGTCTCTCTCTATGCCTTTGCTTCATTTCATCTGTAATGCCATTTAGAAAAGGACCCAAACCTGCAACACAGTGATGACGTCATTGTGAATCAGAGTGCAATATTCAAGCACACAACATCTTGACCATTTATAAACAGAACAGTTATACACATCCCAGAACTTAAGCATACAAACAAATCCGAACATTTCAACAAAACACTCCTACACATCTAAACAAACATTTAAAAAACAAAACACAAAAACACCTTCACAACAATCAGAAAATGTAAACAAACACACACTCACGTTTTTGACACGTTAAAACAATCTGAACATATTGTGGATGAGTGTAGGTTTTGTTTAAATGTTTCTGATTGTTGTTTAAACACAAACACCACAATCTGAACATATCCATAAACAGTCTGAACATACCATAAACAGTTTGAACATCTAAAACAGCAAACATAAAATCACACATATTCAAACATCCAAAATGAACAACAATATGAACATTTAAACACCAAACATAAAACGCACACATATGTAAACATCTAAATGAACAAATATTTGTACATTTTAAACAAAACATCAAACATCCACACAAATAAATGAACAATCTGAACATTTAAACACCCACATTTTCAAACATCTAAATGAACAATATTTTGAAAATTTTAACACAAAACATCAAACACCCACAAATCTAAATGAAAAACTACAGTACTGTGTAAATGTCTTTGGCACAGAAGATGTTTCCCACAAACATTTGTCTTACGATGGGTATTTATTGCTGCTACTTTAGCGTGTCAATAGTAAATATACATTTTATACTCCCAAACATCCCTTTTGCGAATAGAAGAACAGGGAGCCCTGCAACAATCGGGTCAGTCTGGGCTTAAACCAAGAGACAGAAGTAACCGAGATAATAACTTAATACAAGGAACTGTGGTGAATTCTCCAAGAAACTTGGAACATCCCATCTCCCAACAACCAAGACAAACTGTGTCCAGACGCAAGTAGGAGAAATGTTTTGAAGGCAAAAGCTTTCACACAAAATATTGATTTAACTATTTTCCTGTTTACTCAACTTTGTATGACATTAATTGATTAATGAAAACTATTTGTCATAACTATTAGACAAATTAAATGCTTATTTTTTTACAACCTGCTCCTAATTGACTGGCAGTATTAAAATAGTAAGCATTTGACTGATACTAAAAAGTAATACTGATGTTTATTAAGCTATTTATTGTATTTTAATTAATTCTTTATTTTCTCAGTGTTCATTTCTAGAATGGCATAATAATAATGTCAAATATTCTTTGATAAAAATGTTTGTTTAAAAGAAAGCAGCCTTCAGAGTACCTTTGCATGGCTATATCGGTATATAGGTCTGTTTTCATTCCATCTGTAAAATTAACTATATCGGCCACATATTGGTAATCAGTGAATTTTCCCCCTCTAAAATCTGCATTGGTCTCAAATCCCATATCGGTCGGGCTTTAATACAAACACCAAACATTTAACACCTACACATCCAAACATCTAAATAAACAATTAAAAATGTAAACAAACATCTAAATAATTAAATGCAAACACCAAACATAAATACACCCACACATCCAAACATCTAAATAAACAATTAAAAAATGTAAACAAAACACCCACACATCTAAATAAACAATTAAAAATGTAAACAAAACATCCAAACATCTAAATAAACAATTACAAATTTAAAACACAAAACATAAAAACACCCACACATCCAAACATCTAAATAAACAATTAGAAATGTAAACACAAAACACCCACACATCCAAACATCTAAATAAACAATTAGAAATGTAAACACAAAACACCCACACATCCAAACATCTAAATAAACAATTAAAAAATGTAAACAAAACACCCACACACCCAAACATCTAAATAAACAATTAAACCATTTAAACACCAAACATAAAAACACCCACACATCCAAACATTTAAAACAATTAAAACTGTAAACAACAAACATAAAAACACCCACATATCCAAACATCTAAATAAACAACAATTTAAACTGCAGAAATATTGCAGGACAAACACTACTGTAAATTCCTGACCTTTATCTGAGGGGGCAACAGGTGCATCAACAGCAGAAAAAACAGAGAGCTTTGCCTCATCAATATCCTGCTGGGTAAACTTTCCCGCTCGTGCCCACTCTACTCCGCCACGGAATGCTGATAATGTCTGTGTGGCGTTAGGATCCCTGAGAGATTGTCATGACAACAAGACAAAACATGAGCGAACATTAAACTATATACAAAGAAGCCAACCACAAACAACATAGAATGTTGTAGTGCTTGTAGGCTGTAAATGTATTAAAGATCTGTAGTCTACAATAAATGTATTGGACATACCTATAGGAATAAAATGAGAACAGGCCACCGCCTCCCATTCTAGCCCCGCCTCCATAAGCTCCACCCTTTTCTCTGATCTCTC
Organism: Moxostoma hubbsi; assembly: GCA_032164185.1. Taxonomy (NCBI): domain Eukaryota; kingdom Metazoa; phylum Chordata; class Actinopteri; order Cypriniformes; family Catostomidae; genus Moxostoma; species Moxostoma hubbsi. Next base: position 43,880,718 of record JAVLUX010000009.1, on the reverse strand, counting down.
CATGCAAGAATTTTGCAGTCATCATCCTTCCTAAAATACACAGACTGAGAAATTGCGACAGAGGAGAAAAAAACAAAGAGAAACACACTGTGAACGAGTGTAATGAACTTATATTTATAGAAGTCAGTGTGTGTTTGTGTTGTACCTGGCATAATCAGCGTGTGAGAACGGGACGGTGCGTACACACTCACTGACAAAATTCACAGGAAAGGGAAGCTGGAAAAACGTCTTCATCTGACAGGGTTTAAAATGAGGCTCCTGGGATGAATAGGAGAGAAACATCTTACATAGTCGGAAAAAATGTCAGTGTTTATGAATGTTGCGATAATGTTGTACAACTACACTTACTGAAATGAGTTTCCTACATGCAGCTGATCCAGCTTGAGGATCCAGTGACCTCTGTGGATAAATGCACAAATATGTGATGTGACGTAAAGCGTGATTCCTCATTTAAATGAATAAAGAAATCATTTACAATCATCCCAGAATGCTCTCTCTGCAAGAAATTAAAATAAACAATAGAAAATTTTCTCAAAAGAAAATTTGGTAAATTAACTGACTAGAAGGTTTATATCGTTTATCTAAAATAAGAATAACAGACCATAATTGCACTTAAATATAATGCAACTTCAAGTTACAATACAATCAAAGGCTTGGCATTGTTAGCTTTGTAATAATAACTTGTGAACAACCCATAAGTATTTTTTTGATCGATGCCATACCAATAAACAGTTAGCTGGGTTGCTGATGGCTGATATAGGTATATACAATCTAAGCATAGTTATATGCAGAAATAATTTTTATTATTCAGGACTAAAATGTCTAATAAAAAAAAACTTGAACAGAAATTGGACATTATTTATTGACAAAACTGATTTTGGAACTGACACAAGGAACACTTCTTTTAAATTGGTTAAGTGCAGACACGGTTCTCGGCCGATGTTCATACTCAAAATGGCCAAATATCATCCGATCACTAACAGTAATAAAAACAGTTTTAGTTCAAGAGTTAGTCACTGATGTCTGACATCTCACCTCGACAATGGTTGGCCAGACAGGTTTGCGCTCCTTCCTATTTGCTGCTATATTACCAATAAACCTCTCGACTTCGCCAGCGGCATCAGACATTTTCTGGGGAGTGGCATTCACTGCACACCTGAAATGACGACATCCCAATTCATAACATTAAAAAGGTCAAAGTCTGATTAAAATAAATGCACTGACTACATGAATACTTGCAATAACTAATAACAATCACTCTAGGAGGAGAAAGAAATGTAAGTGTTATTGATGGTAGTGTTTCTAATAAATTGTGGATACTTCCAATGTTGTTTCTTATTCATTGTTGTTATTTACCTCATGCTGTGTTGCTACTTGTTTTTTTTTTTATTGTTGTTTAAATCATGCTGTTTACCTCATGGTATCTGGATTGAACAGGTGTCTCTTTATCCTGGGAAGTTTCCTCAAAACTGATGTGAGATCAGTCATTTCAGCTATCCTTTTCATAAACTTCACCTGCAATTAAAATATGTAACTTATCAAATTAATGTAGTAGTTTACAAACAATTCAGTTTTATTATTGTTAATTTTAAAAAATGTAAAATATTAACTGAAATTAAAAAAATAACAATTGGAAACTACATAAAAATAACATTTCATGATTTCAAAACTAAAAATGATTTAAAAAAAAAATAAAAAATACTTTCACAACCCGCCTCCATTTAACATGAAAACGCCACTAGATAATAACACAAGACAGCCCTTAAAAATTAAGTCAGTAAACGTATGCACTAAAATATTAAAACTGAAATAAAAACTAAATATACTGAAATCAAAAACACTGAAAAAATTAAAACTAACAAAATTGAAAGAACACGTAGAAAAAGAAAACAGAAATTAAAAACTACAATAACCTTGCTACTCTAAGAGCGGTCACAGCATCACTCACCTGGTCCATTCCACCGAACATCTCATGCAGTTTGGCTGTGGGTGTGAGGGATCGAGCTGCCCGTGTCATCGCGTACATGTGACCAGAGTATGATATTCCATTGGACAGTTCCTGAGCTGACATCATTACCAGCACACGCAGACGCTCCTCATTATCAAAATGAGAGCTAGAGATGTTGAATACAAATTTGACCTTTACAAGAACTTACATTTGCAGAGATTTATTAACACTTTACTAATGTGTAAATTTCAAAATAAATAAAATATTTTTTTCTGTCCCTTTAAAAGGTTTAGAAGACTGACCTGTTGAATATGTCACTCCATAGATTAAACATATCAGGTAGATTCCTCTCCAAACATGAGGATGTGAGGATAATACCCTATAAAACACACATACAAGTATATAGACACTTAAACATGGATTAAAAACAAAACTTTATTTTACAAAACTTTTCAGGTCATGCGGCATTAGAGGTCGACCAATATTGGATTACGCCAATACTGATAATTAAGGTGGTGGAAGAGGCAGATAAGCGATTAATCCACTGATAGATTTTAAAATAGATTTATAGAAATGTAAAAAAAAAAAAAGAAGAAATAAAATAAAATGACAACAAAATCCCAATAATAAACAAACAAACAAACAAAAAAAAAAAAAGATTTGCTGCAAAACAAGGGACTAGTAACTTACGACTAGTGCCGGGGGCACTTATTTTAAAAAGAAGAATTGGCTCCATTACATTGCTCTATATTTAAATATAAACCAAATTAAACTTTTTTTTTTTTTTTTAGCATATTTTTTCCAGATTATATGTTTTTGTATACTGATATATATTATATATATGTTTATATACTTCGAATGGAGTCCACCTGTGACAAATTCAATTGATTGGACATTATTTGGAAAGGTCTGGAACTGTCTATATTAGGTCTCACAGAACGCACAGAACCTCAAAAACCAAGCCATGAAGTCAAAGGAACTGCCTGCAGAGCTCAGAGACAGGATTGTGTTGAGGCACAGATCTGGTGATGGGTACAGATGTATTTTTGTTGCATTGAAGGTTCCTAAGAGCACAATGGCCTCCATAATTCTTAAATGGAAGTTTGGAACAACCAGGACACTTCCTAGAGCTGGCCACCCCAGGCCAAACTGAGCAATCGGGGGCAAAGAGTCTTGGTAAAAGAGGTGACCAAGAACCCGAAGGTCATTCTGGTTGAGCTCCAGAGATCATGTGTGACATGGGAGAAAGTTGCAAAAGGACAACCATAACTGCAACACTCCACCAATCTGGGATTTATGGCAGAGTGGCCAGACGGAAACATCTCTTCAGTCCAAGACACATAAAAAGAGCACCTAAAGGACTCTCAGACTGTTAGAAACAAGATTCTCCTGTCTGATGAAACAAAGATTGAACTATCTGGCCTTAATTCCAAACGTCATGTCAGGAGGAATTCAGGCACCGCTCATCACCTGCACAGATATAATCTAAAAGCCCTCATAATAAATCTCAAACTGATTGACAAATTGACTTGTGAAATGGATTGCTGTGAACTGTATGCCAATGATTGACTTTTGATCAATAATATGGTAGTAAACAATACATTGTGTTCTTAAGTTGCTTTTGTATTGTCTTATTAATGATTAACTCTTCGTTAAATGAGGGGCTTTCTCAGCAAATATTTGTATGCCATTAATCGCGATTAATTAATCGGGACACCATGTAATTAATTAGATTAAATTTTAATCGATTGACAGTCCTAATATTATATATATATATATATATATATATATATATATATATATATATATATATATATATGCTAACACTCTGCATAACATTTCCTGTTGTGTTCCTCAAGAAAAATCATGGATTTGGAACAACATTAGTGAGAGTAAATAATGACAGAACTTTATTTTAGGGTAAACTATTCCTTTAAATGTCAGCTAAATGGCTGTGTTATTATTATGTAATAGTTATTTTATTTTTTTTACTGTCAATACACTTCTGTACAGGTGTGTAGAGAATGGTTGGCCCGATGTTGGACATCGGATGTGTGTGTGTGTGTGTATGTATATATGTATATATGTGTGTATGTGTGTATGTATGTATGTATGTATGTATGTATGTATACACACATACATGCGTACACAACCACACACACATTATATTTCACCAGATGAGATTTAATGAGAATAAATGTTTATTATTATTATTATTATTATTCACAACATTTGAAGTTGGAGACGATGTACTGTATGTGCTGACTGTGCATGTTCAAAATAGTGTCATTTTGCTTTGTTTGCCCTAGATTAAATTTGGAACACTTGATTATCTAATCAAACAACAAAATAAACATTAAAGTGATTAATATGGATCCCCACATGATTGCTTTTTTCACCTATAGAGGCAGGCGTTTTACCATAGAACCAAACCGTTGTTATGGTACAGTCCTCTAGCACTGGCCACAGAGGAACATGGAGGAATTACAAAAAGTAAAAAAAAGAAAAACTATATGCAACGATGAATATAGATTTTTACCGATAACCGGTATTTCCAACAAGCAACTATCGGTACCCGATATATCGGTTTTACCGATTCAACACTATACAACTGTACAATATAAGCTCAAACATTAAACTATAATCTCAAGAATAACTACATTTCTACATAATTTTAGCTTTTTTTAAATGTAATAAGTGTGCTTGCAGACAGAAATGTATCAGTAGCATGTTTATGTAAATTCACATGTAAGATAGGGAAAGAAAGAATGAACGAGAGAGCGAGTTACCTGCTCATACAAATCAAGTTCCTCAGTATCTGGTAAGATTTGCGGAGAGACAGACAGTCCTCCAGTCTTCAGTTCAATACGCTGGGCCTGCTGACGATAATCCAATTTCCCACAGCCTAACCTGTCAACCAGCCATTTTATTTTTTTATGTCCGTTATTACTTGTTGACATATTTCCACAGACTGGAATGATTTTACTAAATCACTGCATGTTCAAAAGGTAAAAATATAAGATAAAACAAGTGATAAGGTTTGAACTATATGGAATTATACATTCATCTCTGCATTATGTAGCATTGATAAAAACACAAGTCATAAAAATCATACTTTGTGACGACACTGCAGAAAAGGGGGACATAGATCTTCAAGTCTTCAGGGAGAGAATTGAAGTTACACACAGCTCTGAAATAGACCATTCCATTAGTGGGCTGCTCACAGTACTGCACAGGTACACCACCTTTAGACAGACGAGAGAGAGAGAGAGAAAAAGTGTGAAAGAGGTGGTTTATAAAACGTATTGTGACTGTGTGGTTTTTGCTTCTATAGTTTAACATTTGTATAAAGGCATAGTTTACCCAAAACTGAAAATCCTGTTATTTACTCACCCTTGTTCCTTTGTTCTGATTTTCTTTCTTCCATGGATCACAACAGGAGATGTTAGGTAGAATGATGTCTCATTCACCATTAATTTTCAATGTATGGAAAAAAGATGCAATGAAAATGAACGGTGACAGAGGCTAACACTCTACATTACATTTCCTGTTGTGTTCCACAGAATTAAGAGAATCATGGATTTGGAACAACATGAGGGTGAGTAAATGATGACAGAACTTTATTTTAGGGTAAACTATTCCTTTAAATGTCAGCTAAATGGCTGTGTTATTATTATGTAAATTTATTTTTATTTTTTACCGGCGGTACCCTGCTGTACAGGTGTGTAGAGAATGGTCGGCTCGATGTCGGACACCTTTAGTGCAGGTAGACAGGAAGCATCTTGAGTTGTGCTCTGAGCAGCCAACAACTGCAAACCTGAAATAATAAAATGGCAATAAACCATCAAAACCTTTACACTAGCAAACCCGAGATATTCTCGACCTTCCTCGTCTCGTGGTAACACCTTTCTCATAGATGTCTTTGCGGTCTGAATCAGTGAGATTTTTTATCTTCTGCTGTAGTTTCTGTTCTTCAGCTTTAGCACGTTTCTCCAGGAATGTCTCATCAGGACTCATGGACAGGGTCAGCCTGTGTGTGTTTTCCTAAAACATATGTACAAATGTTTTAATTCAGCAAGACAATACACCAAAAACACCAGTTATTCTATAGGACTACCCGGATGCATGTTAGACTGGCAAACATGTGGGCACACCAGTCTCCCATAACTAGAGCTTTCGGGTATCCAAAAAATGACTAGACTGACTTCATACACCAATTATAAGGTATTCAAGGATGTTTTCTTGGTGCATATCAAAACAATACAGACAGAGGCACAAAAAACAACTTGCAATACGACCAACACACAATTTAACAGCAAGACAAACAGTGCTGAATTTAAAACCTCTCGGTTAAGAAATGTACATTGTCAGGTAATTAATGTTAAATGAAACTGACAATGTGCAAGTGGAAATATGGTATGACTTAATAAAGGAATACTACCTTAAAGTAGTGCAGGACTTTTCCCTGAAGGTAACGTGGATTCTCTTTTAAACATTGTCTGAATCTGGACACACTCTCACTGATCTTTAAGAGCTGTACTGGATCACCATCATGATTCCAACAGCCTGCAATGTACTGACAGAGAGAAAGAGGCATAAGAAATGTTTTTTTTTTTTGCCATTCAAGTGACGTGTGTAAATCTAAATTGTGTTTAAAAATTACATTATTTACCGTTAACATATTAAACGTCTTAACTTCAAAGAGTCTCATAAAAAAATCATCTATGGGTCAGGAGTTTCAATGAATGTTCACATCAACCATCAGAATGTGGAGAAAAATTTTGATCTCAGTGATTTGGACCATGGCATGATTGTTGGTGCTAGACAGGCTGGTTTGAGCATTTTTTAAATAAAAACAAAACAAAATATACACCGAATATTTGTAAAATTAATTTAAAAAAAGCTCAAATATTAAAAATGTCACAAATAACCAAAGAAAATTCTTAAAATTTGTTTGTGCTTTAATACCATGCCAATTTACATGGCTATTTTCATGGTGAAACCAAGTTCAAATGAATTAAATGGCATAGAGATAAAAAGTATATAAGCTTTTTTTTTTTTTTTTTTTTAACTGAATCTGGTTTTTCATTTGAAAACACAATTTTTAGTTTCCCAACATCATCGTTTTCAAAATACTCTTTATATAGAGTGAAATATATTTCGGTGAAGAAATACGACATTCTTGTGTGGATGAGATACGCAATCATAGCAAAATCAGTGCGTTTTTAAATGAAAAATGATTAGCGTGGATGTGGCCTGTGTTAAAAATCTCTTCGAGTGTCAGCTGAATAATACCATTTCCTCAAGAAATAAAAAAACAACACAATCCAATAAAATATGCTTCAGAGACGGTGGACAGTGGGAGCTTCACCTGAGAGTAAAAATGTATGTGTAAGCCAGAGTGACCTATTTGACATTGGGTATAAATTATCTGGCATCAGTGAATAGTAAAGCAGAAAATGCATCATTTTCCAACAGCGGGATTAGTCATAAATTTAGTAAAATCTCTTAAAAACAACATTAAATGATTGTACTCACTAGCAAAAAAAAAAATATAATAAATGGGCCAAATATTGTCTCCTACAAAATGTCCAAAGGTGTGTGTAAGGGTTAAGGTTTGTGAGTATTGATTAAAACTTGGATTTAGTTATCGTGCTATCATCTCCCCTTCTTTTACTTTATTCTTTTACTCATTTCTTGTCTTCTACTAGAACTATCAACAAATTGGAAAGAAGGCCAAACATAGATAGAAGTTGGGAGGTCTACTTAAGTATGTTTGTGTTCACTCACTGTAGCCAGAGCCAGGCCAAAGCTGGTGGACTGATGTTTCATCTGAATCTCAATCTTATGCAGCAGAGCTTCAATCCGCTCCTCTTCAAAACCAGTTCTGAAAAAGTTCACGTTCACACAGTTAACAATTCAGATTCTCTCCAAATGAATCCGTACACCTATGCACCAGGGTTCCCGTTAGCTGTAAATTAAAAACATTTTGACCATTAAAATGTCAAACATTGCTGAATTTCAACAATGAACATCCTGTGAACATCCTACACAATTTCCTGGGAAAATATTAACACTATGCATCAGCAACCTCTTAATTTAATGCCACAAGTGTGCAGTTTGACGTGCCATGCGCCATCCTGCACACTGGCAAAAGCAGCCTGCGTTCTTCATGCTTTGCGTGCCTGCAGTAAGAAGCTACTCACTTCAGAATCACAGAAACAGCCTTGTGTTGGGGTTTATGTGCATCTTAAGTTGTAGAGAAACACTGATTTTACTTTTCAAAACGTTTCTGTACAGTGAAAAATTAGAAGAAAATAGTCATACGATAAAAAAATAAAAATAAAGAGCTAAAGAAAATTAGCCAAGGTGAGAAATATGACATACCGAAACTATTTTTTATTTTAATATTTATTTATAAATGAAAATACATGTTGCAAATTGCAGTTTAGTTGTTTTGCCTCCATTGTTGTGTTTTATTTTAATTTAAGGAAAAGCAGCTAAAACGAACAAACATTTATCATTCAAATTAACAGAGAAATGAAATGAATGGATTTTTTCCAATTTGTCTGGCAATCTTTATCATTCTCGGACATGTTGGCTGGCATAAAAATGTCTTACCGGAAACTCTGATACACACAGGATGTACTCAGGATTTGATTTAAATTAAAACTTTGGCATTTTTTTTGTAGAACACTGAATCAATACTCACTCGATGATGTCATCAATGGTTTGGGCAATGATGAGTTTGACCTTCTCAGTGTCATCTTCGGCCATGCCCTGAAGACCGATGGTGAAAGAGGCTTGTTTAGTGCTGCTGTCAAACCTGCATTAATAACACATTTTAAAGTTTCACTCTAAATGTAACGACGTCGAAAGTCATTTTGGAAAAATAAAGGGACGTTTCAAACAAGTTAATGATCTGGCTTGTGTCGTACCCCACTGATGAGGAGAAGTCGGAACCGATTTTGGGCTCAATCAGGGATTTGTAGAACGGAGAGTTTGGACCAGAAATCATAAGGGAAGAGAGGAGATTCAGGGTGAACGTCTCAAACGTGTCTGTGATACTGCAACAGAGACAACACGTGCAAACATGCAACATGGTTAGATAGTTACACACCCACTGTACATGTCACGAAAACATACGGTATCCAGGTCACATTTTACTCTAAAATCAACATGTAAGAAATAATACAAAAAAAAAATAATTTTATACAGAAAATGGAGCCATTTTCTATTCACTTAATTGCTATGAAAATAATGGCACAATGCAAAAAAAAAAAAATATATATATCTTTTTTCAGATCTTTTCAGGCAGACTGTCCGCACTATTAACTGCAAGTGATCCAATCAGATTTGCGCGTTCAGACATAACCAATCTATCTGCATGGGTTGCTTTAGTAATGATGTAGGCGTACCCACGTAATGATGCTTTCAAAAAAGATGCGTGAAAAATGGAGGTGCAGAATTCCTCTGTTGCAAAAGAAATACTATTAAATATAAAATATTGTGATGTTCCATGCTGCAGTCACCGATTTTTGACGTCGGCTGTGTCTCATTTAGAAGGATACGTCCTCCATAGGTCGCAGTTGTCGGCCGCCTACATTATCGAGGGTGTCTCGTTTCAGAGAAGCGAGTAGGACACTTCGAATGCAGCCTTCGAATGCGACCTTTCACAGGAATTTGGAAGATGCATGAAGTGTATGCTTCGTGGTCACTCGTAACTCATAATTCTTTGCTTCAATGGAAATGTATAAAAAAAATAACGCCAATTTGCCCGTTCAAACGTAAAGAATGTTATTTCCCAAGTTGAAGTACCTCAGTAGACGGATGCGGAGTATATAAAATGTATATAGTAATATCAAATTAAAATAAAGTATTAGACTAAAACTACACCTATAAAAATCTATTGTCTTTTCTATCATTATAACTCTCCTAAAATTGACCTCATACACTCCCTTCCAAAGTCAATTTGTTCCCTTCTCACTTAAAGCGCTCACGCTTGTTAAAGAGTGGCGTGCTGTCATAGCAACAATGTTACGTTACGTTTGTTATACAAAGGTCGTCTTGTTTAAACAAGACTTGTTTAAAAGAAGGATGCACAGTATATTGCAGCCTTCAAAGGACGTGTCCTACCTTGCATGCAGCCTTCGAAAAACAGCTGTCATCGTTGTTTCACGTTAAGACTGACACACAACATTGACAGCTCAAGTTAAGAGATAAAGACCATTTGAAATCCAATGAGCAGCCAGAGAGTCCGGACTTTAGATGCATCTGAAAAAAGCTGATTTCAATCGCATTTGAAAACACCTCCTGATGTTTTTTTAATCAGATTCGTAAAAATCAGGTTTCATGTGGGGTTTTTGCTGTCCAGACTATCAAAAACTCATACAATCTGGATATGCAAAAAAATCTGATTTTCAGTGGAAGTCTGAACAAGGCATTATTGGTCCTAAAAAGATTTGAAATGTTTATACATATACACAGTATCTCATTTTCACTTAGGGGTGTACTCACTTTTGTTGCCAGCGGTTTAGACATTAATGGCTGTGTGTTTAGACAGCAAACAGCAAATTTACACCATTATACAAGCTGTACACTCACTACTTTACATTGCAGAAAAGTGTCATTTCTTCAGTGTTGTCACATGAAAAGATATAATCAAATATTTACAAAAATGTGAGGGGTGTACTCACTTTTGTGAGGTACTGTATATCTCTATATATATATAAATATAGATAACCGTATATGTGCAAAGGGACATGTTCATGTATCCTCTTACTTTCCAAGCAGATAGCTCATGCAGAGTGTGTTTTGTTTAGTTGGATCAGGAGCCATCGCGTCAGGGCTGCAAGTCACATGATCTGCTCTCTGAACAAAAACAAACAAAATCTTAATCTTACAATTAAAGCAGTGAGTGCGCCATGGTTGTGTTAGGTATATTGCATCGCCAGGTCCCATCCCTAGTATTTTAGATATTTGCTGCAGCGTTTTTTCTACATGTGTTTAACTTACGGGTTTGTCCCAGTGTGTTTGGGGTGGAACTGCTGTGTTGGGTTCTGTTCTCTCGAATTTAGATAAAGCTTCAATCTCTATCTGCCTCAGGTGCTGCTCCAACGGCAAGTCCCCGTATGTAAAGAACCTGCAAACACACAAAGAAAACTCAATGACATGCTGTTTGCTTTATTAATAGGCTTCTATTGCGGTTGTCCAATCATCATAGATTCTGTGTACTATCAATACCAGGTGATTATGCAAGTACCGTGCATTGCTGGGATGGTAGTGTGTGGCATGAAAGTGTTTTAGCTGTTCCCAGGTCAGGTCAGGGATGGCTAGCGGCTCTCCTCCAGACACCACAGAATATGTGTGATCCGGTAAGAGTTTATTCTGCAGGTGCTGAGCGTAGATTTGCTCATTATTAGACTAAAAACAAAACATACAGAGGTACAACATGACAGTTAATTAGAAAGTACAGTCTTAAAATGACTAAGACATCATAAGAAACCTTGGATCAATGAAAGCACAAAAGTTATATTTCATCTCCTATTTTTATGCACGGACAGATGCAGAGATGTATTCAGTATGTATGTGTACTTTATGCATACTAGACATTTTTAGGGATGCACTGAGATTTTTGTTGGAAACTGAAAGCCTAACTAATTTTAAGCTATTTATATTTAAGGCTAATAATGGGTGTGAAGACTCATTTATATTTTGTCCAAAAAAAAAAAAGAAAAAAAAGTTGACTCCGGCATAACTGTTTTATTGTTTATTTAAATATTGTATAAGAGTGTATTAATTAAAGCTGCACTACAAAGATTTTTTGGTCAAAAATGAACAAAATTAGTGAGCACTGCCTTTTCTTATATCTTTATCCCAGTAAAACAAGTTGTTGCATCCCTTTTACGGCCCTTTTTAACAGATAGTCCGTTTAAACAAATTGGATAAATTAAAACTAAACCTAAAGTCACTATAAGTAAAAGACACTAATGGTCGTTTCCCATAAATTTATATATTCTCAAGTTATTTATAAATATGTACCGATCTGCGTTTGTACCACATTTTTGTAATATACATATTAATTTATTTAGCACATAACCATCTCTCCATTATAACTGAACTGCCAAAGAAACAATTCAGGCTAAATTAAACAAATCACTGCCAATGAAACAGTCTTTTACTGTTATATTGCCTATTTCCGTTTTTTCCCCATGTTTAATACAGTATACATTGGCAAGAAAAATTATGTGAACCTTTTGGAATGAACAAACACAATCTGTTTAGCCAATAACACACAAATTATTATATTGTTGTTCATATCAAACATTTACAGTGCAAGTTGGAAAAAGTATAAAAACAAACATTTTGAGTTTGCTTTTAACAAGAAGCATCTGCTAATGTGGCCCATGCCTTGCAAAAAAGAGATCTCAGAAGACATACGATCAAGAATTATTGCTTTGCATAAAGCTGGAAAGGGTTACAAAGTTATCTTGAAGAGCTTAGACATCCATCTGTCCAGTTAGAGAAAATGTCTATAAATGGATACAATATAGTACTGTTGCTACTCTCCCTAGAAGTGGCCGTCCATCCAAGATGACTCAAAGGGCACAACGCAGAATGCACAATGAGGTAAAAAAGAACGCTAAAGTGATCATTGGAACTGGTTAAGATCTCGGTTCATGAGTTTAATATATGGAAAACATTAAACAGGCATGGTGTCCATGGCAGGACACCATGAAGGAAGCCACTGGTTTCCAACAAAATCTTGAGATGTATATTTTTTGTGTAGAACAAAATAAAAAATGTGTGTAAAATATATTAAAATATGTAAATAAGAGTGTTATTTATCTGCAACAAACAAGTAATTTTAAATAGCATGCCATGACTCCAGCTATAGGTGACTGATTTATCATATTATTGGTGATATATTATAAGCATATTTGTAATATATAATTTAATAGCAGAGTAGGAGTTTCCTTACAAACGCTCCCTTCATCTCATTGAAGACGACACCCTTAAACACCAGTTGACTCGAGGGGTCTTTGGGGGTCTCATGCTCTAGTCTCCAACCTTCCTGCCTAAAAAACACACACAACCAATCAAATCCTGGTTATGTGCCAGAAATACAGCGGTGTGTACATTTCAGTTCCATGGTCTGTACCAGAAATCCAGTTCTCTGAGACAGGGGAAGAAGACAGCATCCAGATAGACAGACAGGAGATTCTGGAAGTCTTTGGCATTCTGGGTGGAGAACGGGTACATTGTATAATCGCTTGCTGTGGAGAGAGATTCACATAATCAGTGAGAAAGATTACAGAAACTTTTATACAGAAACTCATAGTTCGCCCATAAATGAAAACTGTCATTATTTACTCATTTTGTTCCAAACATGTATGATTTTCTTTCTTCCGAAAAACACAAAAAAAAAGACATTAGGCAGAATGTTGACCTCAGTCACATTCATTAGAATAAAACAAATTTAAAAAAAAAAAAAATACAATATAAGTTCATAGTGCCTGAGATTACCATTCGGTCTAACATCTCCTATGGTGTTCCAAGAATGAAAGGAAGGTCAACAACATGAGGGTGAGTAAAAGCTGACAGAAATGTCATTTTTGGGCAAACAATCCCTTTAAACACAAACACACATAGTGAGAAGTACCTGTGAAGGCGTTCATAAAAGTGGAGAGCGAGCGATTGAGCATTTTGAAAAAGGGATCTCTGCAGGGGAACCGCTGAGAACCACATAGAACAGTGTGCTCAAGAATGTGAGGAGCCCCTGTGCTGTCCATGGGCGTAGTACGAAACTGCACACTATAATAACACACATGCACAACACATAACACAAGGAAAAGTGAGCATCATTAAGACATCTAATGGAGTTTAAAGCTGAAGTGTATATTTGCTGCAACACTAGCACCACTGAAAGAATTGGAAAAATGTTTGTTTTCAAAAAAAATTCTTAAATGAGACCTATTACGCCCCTTTTTACAAGATGTAATATAAGTCTCAGGTGTCCCCAGAATGTGTCTATAATTTCAGCTCAAAATAACCCACGGATCATTTATATACCATGTTGTAAATGCCTCTATTTGGGTGGAATCAAAAACACAAGGTTTTCGTGTGTGTCTCTTTAAATGCAAACTAACTGCTGCTCCCCGCCCCCTTTCAGGAAGAGGGCTGTGTCTTTACAGCTTGTGAACAGAACAAAGTCTTCTCTCTGCCTCGCATTATTTCAGGCGGATTTTTTACAAGCGACAAAAAAATTTCTTGATGTTTTGTTAAAAATGTACATAGTATTGCTAGCTAATGTTTATTTAGCAAGTTTCACAGAAACTGCCAAAAAACATTTATATAAAAAGAGGCTCGCCGATGACGGTCACTACAGCATGCTACACACACTAGAGCAGCAACAAATCAGAACTAATATGACTGACCACGCAAAAATACCGAAGTTCAGCCATATATGTAAGAACCAGAGTCAGACAATGATGAAGGAGAGACTCCGGCAGAAGTCACAAGTGTGAGAATAAACCAGGATGTTTCTGAATGGTTAATTGAAACTACACAGCTGTGGTGAGTCAGTCTGGCAACGTGGTACTGATATGTTGTGCGGATGTGCTGGTCTTTGCAAGTAAACATTCCACTTTTAGTACAACTCACTTATATTCACAGAAAAAGTACATAGTTTTAAAAAAAACAATCACCTTACTGTATTGTGCATAATAAATGTACGGTTATAAATTATACAGACAGCAAGTTACAATGGTAACTTCAGCTGGAATACGAAGATACAGTTGGTACTGATCCATGCTTGAGAATCACATTTTTTTAAAATCCTGCTTTATATTGACACTAAAATGGTGTAAAATGATTTGCACAAACAAACACAGATTTTTTTAATGTTTTGGGGCACATTTCCTTCAAAAACAAAACTTGTCCACTTGTGTCTTCAGTGGCTCTGATGCCAGAACTACATGAAGACTCATATGTTCACTTTTACAACAGAACACATGATGCTTACGAAGCCGAGACATTATTCTAACTGTATCTGCTCCAGCATGGAAAAAAATGGCGGACTGTGTGTGGATCACTCAGGGGAGGATCTATGATAATAGAGTGGAGTCCGTCACCAGTCGTGGGCGAGGCCTGCTCTAACGTGAAATCAAACGAAAACAGTTCATTTTGACACACTGTTTTTGATTAATAGCAATATAAGAAAGAGGAGTGGGTGAACTTTTAACATTGTAGGGTGGTTGTGTACACACACTGCCGACTCACATTTATGCACAAAAACCATGTAAAAGAGAATTATGCATAATATGTCCCCTTTAAAACTAACAAAAAATAGTCCCGCTCCTACCTCATGGCATTAGTTGAGTCAATGTGTTGTTATAGATGGGTTGATCAAAACAAATAGCTAAGTTTTTTTTTACAGTGCCACAGAGACAAAATATTTTAACAAAGGGCTACACACTTTAGATTTAAAGGAATATTTTGGGTTTAATACAAGGTAAGCTCAATCAACAGCATTTGTGGCATAATGTTGATTACACACACAAAAAAAAATTGGACTCGTCCCTCAAAAAAAAAGCAAAAATGGAGGTAACAGTGAGGCACTTACAAGGAAGTGAATGGGGCCAATTTTGTAGGATTTAAATGCAGAAATGTGAAGCTTTTAATTTCATAAAAGCATTTACATTAATTATTCTGTTAAAACTTGTGCTTTATTTGAGCTGTCAATTTGTTTAAAATTGTTGTTTTTACAGTTGTTTTAAAGTTTGTGCTGTTATGTCATCATGGCAACAAGGTTGTAAAACTCTATATAACTACACAGAGGTTAGCAAGCGATTTTATCACAGCTAATGCATATTGTTTATGTCTAGAAATGATGCTAACGCATATCGTTTATGTCTAGAAATGATGCTAACGCATATCGTTTATGTCTAGAAACAGTAAGTATTTTAATGTTCACAGATTGGCCCCATTCACATTGTAAGTGCTTCACTCTAACCCAGATTTTTGCTTTTGAATGTTTTTTAACAAGACTAAAATGCTGTGAAAAACAAAAAATGTCAGTAATTTCTTCAAACATACAAACAGTCTACCTGAATAGGTTGTTAGAATCATCTCTGGCTCCGTGCAGATACTGAGCACCAGTGGCATCATGGGTGAGTTTAACAGCCGTTAGGAACAAATCCGGCACTGCAGTTACCTAGACAATCACACTATATATTAGCGCTCTACGATGTCACCTTGATATCCAAACAAAATCTCAATCTCAATTCAGTGAAATTATACCAATGTCTCAGAAGTCAAAGTTTGCTGGATTCAAAGTGTTTTGGATGATTTCCCTCATGTAGCCTATAGTTAAGTGATGTTACATAACTCACATTGGTTTATGGTGGCTTTTCCACATTTATTATTACAATTATTATTTCAGGATTGTGTTTTTGAATTCAAAGATATTTTAAAAAGTGTGTTACTAAATAATTCTAAATAAAACAGTTTTTTTTCATATCGGCGAAATGCAAATGGTTTGAATTTGGTCAATAATTGGCTGATAAATATCGGCAGCTGGTACACTGGTGCATCCCCTTCCTTAGATATATTACAGATACAGTTATTGTTACTACTGTAAAACAATAATTAATTCATATGTGGTCTCCTTCAGCTTACAGAATCTTCTTCTGAAATCATTTTGTTTCAGTTTCCTTATTAATGACAGTGCTGGCTAAAACCAAGTTACCAGATTAATTCTAGTGACAATAGACCTTATCACACAAGTGCCATCTTTGATTATGAATGGGAATGACAACGAGGCATTTTTTTTATCAATGTATTAAATCACAGGGGGAATCCCAGCCCCTAACCACATCCTCCACAGTTTTAGTAATAAATCTATTATTAATACACTGCATATCCTTTCTTATATGATAAAATGACCAATACCTTACCCATCTATATCTATCTATCTATCTATATATATATACACACACACACACACACATATATATATATATATATATATATAAATAATATTTATATATAATTGGTCTTTATCTTATTAATGTATACATTTTGAACATTAAATATGTTGCTAGCGTGAATAAGGTCTATAACCCTAGGAACCTATGGTTACCATGGTAAAAGTTTGAAAATGGCAATTTATTAGACAATTAGATCAAAATGCTTTAGTCACATACGAGGGGAAAAAACACTCCCTTTAATTCACAATGTGATTAAATGTATTTCCATGTGTTTGCTGAATTTTCACCTCTTTAACAGTGAATCCGTGGATCTTCTGTCCCACTGTGTACTGCAGCGCTCTCTCCACCGCAGAACTGCCTCTCGACCTCCAAGAACCCTGAAAACTACAAACCCCTCATTCATCAGAGACTTTACGCCAATCGGGATTACTTCATACACGAGCCAAAAATCAACGCTTCAAAATTACACACAAACATTTAAATGACAACACGCATTAATATTGACCCAAAACATTAAATTAATACTAATATATTTTTTAAATAGTCTAAATTCTAACACGCCGGTGAACTCAAAATAGAGATGCTAATATTTTTTAAATGACTCACCTCACATTTCTGAGTTGCGCGATAATTGACTTACTATGCCGAAACATTGTAAAACCATAAATATACCGTCACTAATAATTATTATGACTCCAGTGCATATTTATAAGTACAAACACGTTATTTGTGCGTGCCTAGATCCATATCTCTTTTATAACGTTTCTGCCCTTCTATGCCTCATGCTGAACACTGCGCATGCGTACGAGACGCCTACTCGCCTGTGATCAACGCTGTTCTCCATTGGCTAAACAAAAGAGCGTCGTTGATTGGTTATTAAGAGCGACTTCAGGAACATAATAAAAGCATGACCAAATTTTTTTTTTTTTTAATTATTTAAAATAAATAAATAAATAAATAAAAAATATTGAGTCTAAATATTCGAATATAATTATTATTCCGTTTTTAAAGATGAAATACTATTGAAAATTGAAATATTAAGGATTTATAGGTGATTATTTTTCAAGATACATCTTCAAAAGACCAGCAGATGTCAGTGGATGTGTGTTTGTGAATCAGGTGTTTGTGAATAACCAAGAGGTCATGCATGAAGTGCTAAGAAGAGGGAGCTTTAAAAGAGCTTGTATTTGCTGGTCATAGGGAGTTACACATGAGTGTTAAATATTTAGACACTCTTTGCTCAGATATATTGCAAATGTTTTTCAGGGTTGGTGGAGCAAGTCTAGATCTTTTTTTAAGATCGTTAGTTATTAACATTTCTCATAAGGCCATTTTTGACCCAGGACAGGTAAAGAATACATTAAAAACACTGCATAGTTTTCGGTACTGGAACCAAACGTTTAGTCAAGACCATCAAAGTAAACTAAATAAAAACGAAAATTTATTTTTGTATATATTCCTTTAAGAGAAATAACAATTTCAAACAAATTGTTCCTTCCATTTTCTTAAAGGGATAGTTCACCCCCAAAATAAGACTCTCTTATAATTTACGTACCCTCATGCCATCCCAGATGAATCACAAATGAAGATTTTTAGAAGAATATCTCAGCTCTGTAGGTCCTTACAATGCAAGTGAATGGTGATCAGCACATTAAAGCTCCAAAACGGACAGAAAGTCACAATCAAAGTAATCCATATGACTCCAGTGGTTAAATTAATGCCTTCTAAAGCAAAACAATTGCTTTGGGTGATAAACATAACTATTTAAGTCCTTTTCGCTATAAATGTTTAATTCCAGCCGCTCTCCAAAACACATCAATGAGGGGACTCGGTTCACACCACCTCTCAAGTGACGTAAGCATGCAGGCATGTTCAAATGAAAGCAAAACCAATTAAGCTTGTGAACAGCATCCTCTTATATACAAATTGAGTGGCACTTCCAGTTATACTGCGAAAATTCTCACACGAACATGCCAACATACAACATGAGAGAGGTGGTGTAAACTGAGTTCCCTCATGGACGCGCATCGGAGAGCGACTGGAAGTAAACAATTACAGTAAAAAAGAATTAAATATTGATCTGTTTCTCACCCAAAGCGATCGTTTCGCTTTAGATAACATACATTCAACCATGAATTATTTTTACATTTTACATTTATGCATTTTGCAGGTGCTTTTATCCAAAGTGACTTACAGAGCACTTATTACATGGACAATCCCACCGGAGCAACCTGGAGTTAAGTGCCTTGCTCAAGGACACAACGGTGGTGGCTGTGGGGATCGAACCAGCAACCTTCTGATCAACAGTTTTGTGCTTTAACCCACTACGCCACCACTCCACATTTTTACTACGATTGTCTGTGCTTTTTGGAGCTTCAAATGCCTGATCACCATTCACTTGCATTGTATGGACCTACAGAGCTGAGATATTCTTCTAAAAATCTTCTTTAGTGTTCTGCTGAAGAAAGAAAGTCATACACATCTGGGATGGCACGAGGGTGAGTAAACGATGAGAGAACTTACCCTTTAATGGGTCAGTTTTGACAAAGTTTCCATTTTGATGATGAACCAGTTGTGCCATTTCACCTTCTGATTTTCTGGATGTTTTACAGCTTTAAATAATTTTTTGTACATCTATGAATTAAATCTGACCTTAAAAGATTTCGAATTGCATTTCACACACACTGTATTTTTTATTTTTTTATATTTATTTACACTTTTGAACAGTTAATTTGTTAGCGGGGCTAACACTAACATATTACCCCCTTCTCCTAAAACATCAGATGGTAGAAATATCTATTCACCTTCCTTAACCCCTGTAACACTGCAAAAAAATTATTGATATTGGTGGGAAGGAATGGATTTGTTGCAGTGGATGTGCAAAGTGGTCTGAAGTCCATTGTAATCATTTCAGTCTATTATGATGGGCCTCAGAGGATGAACTGATGCCAACTCCAACCGCATGGGATACTTCATATGCCCTTGTCTGAACCTTGGATTTAGGATAAATCTCACCGAAATGACATGCCAGTTGAACTGCGATGCACCTCACTGATCTCTGACTGCATCACCTCAATTTAATGATGGACTGCACTCTTAAAATGGAATACATGGACTATCAATTAATTGCTAACAAAACCCTTCATCAGCCAATTAACAATGGACAATGCATCTATGTGAACTTCTGCAGTTAATCCAGGATGATTAAAGACATTAGTCATTAATCTTACAGTTCAGTAAAAAATCTTTGTTTAAACACATACTTAGTTTACTCATTTTAAACCATGACTTGCACTATACATAATATTGGCATATTCATGCTGTTAGAGGGGAACTGGCCCTCACAGTGAGTCTGGTTTCTACCAAGGTTATATTTGACTCTTTTGACTGCTGAAAAAGGCAATAGAAATTATTTTGTGAAATAGTCATGTACTAAAATTGTAGCTTAGAAATTTTAAAATGTACACTGCTGATTCTCTACATGCAGAATGAATCAGACATTGTTATATTTGAGATGTTATAAAATGCATAGAGTGATTTAATTTTTTTTAAATTGAGTCAATGTTTGCCAAGTATAAATTTTTTAAATTTAAAAAACAATATTTCAAAATATGTTAGTCCATTAATATTCAATATATTTTTTGTACCCCTAACATTAGCTATACACTTTGGGACCACAATAAAACAGATTTTTGTTTAGGGGGGTCTTTCATGCCATTGAACACTAATCACGAACTTATGCATTTTTTATGGTTTTCAATACCAGTCAAAAATTACCCGAAGGGTTCAGTTTCTTAAGACAATATGAGGGTTTAAAAAAAAAATAAAAAATTATATAAATATATAAATAAATAAATAAATAAATAAATATATATATATATATATATATATATATATATATATATATATATATATATATATATATATATATATAGACATATATATTAGCTTTAACGATTAAAGACGCTCAATAAATCATTCTGTATTATAATTAGTAATAGGAACATAGTTCATTGACCCAACTCTGTCAGCACACACAGAAATGATACAGACACCAAACCGCATCCCTGTCTACTATTAAAATGTGTTTGTGTACTTTTGTTGGGTGCTTGAAGTGGGCTGTTCATCTCACTACTGTCCATTTTTAGTTCACGTAGAGATAAAAGTCTGTAAAACAAATCATGAACATGCAGAACAAAAAATGATGAAAAAGTGCATCATATTTTGTCCAACCCGCCACATTCCAGACATGTCTTTGTTTATTGGTTATACGCAGTCCTCCAGTGGACGTTTTTGGTTTTCTCTGAGACAGTATACCCTTTAATCTTTGATGTGTGACATCTGCAAAACTTTTGGTCTGTAAGGCTGCACATTGCACATTATATAAATAAGAAACCAAAACAGCGTATAAAGTTTTATAAATGCTGTTCATTTTTACTCGGATATAAAATGCAATTACAAAGATAAAATACAAAAAAAATGCAATATATTTTAGAATGATATTTCTGCGTTAACAAAGAAAAGAAAAAACAAAATATTTGAATAAAAGTACAATTTTTAAAATACATTTTACATAAGCCCTTTTAGAAGAACAGAGGTTTGATGAAGGGGATGACATGATACAAAAGTTTCAGACTTTGAGATGGTGAAGAAAATAATTTGTGACAGGAATAGTTAGATATAGAAGTAATTCCTAAAATTTTTGTTATCCAAATAGCATGGAAAAAAAATAAAAATAAAATATAAAATATTTGTTTAGTCCATAAAAATACTTCTTTGTGCACATAAAATATTTTTGAAAGGATGATATTGGAGTGAATTTTAAAATCCCCCTAAAGATATAATACAACATTCTCAGTTAACTCTTGTTTAACAATAACAGCTTTCAGAGAGATAGTTCATATTCGGAGTCCCTGAGTGAACAACCTCGTCTCTGTAACAACTGCAGGGCTTTTCAACTGTGTGGAGACATCTGGACAAATGCCATGGCTTCATCTAAACTGCCTGCCAACGTGATGTCAATCCGAGCGTGCAGTAACTCATTTGTGCACTTTTAAATCCGCACAACTGCAGAATACTACACAGTAGCCAATCCAGTTGTTTATGTGCAATGGAATCCAGTTCCTCTCTTTAGGTAATCACTATTCTAAAACACAATACAGTCATTTCAGTCTTTATGACACCATCTATTCATTGAAAGTCAGATTTTTCAGTTTCATTTTTTAACTGATTTCACAAATGTTTCTAGGTCGAGACTGAACCTTATTTTGACGAAAAGATCCTCAACAAAGGATTCTTGTAGACCAAGTCTAAGATTGTAAGGCACAAATGCAGTCAACAGAAGTGTATATCAAAATGGAAAGAAGAGAAGCTCTAATTAAAAAACAAAAACACTAAATAATAAAATGTAAAAGTTAACTAGCTTGCACTGAGCTTTAGTGGTTAAAAAAGGTTTTTATCAACAGTAATATTAGCAAAGAGACACTTCTCTTGAGTCAAGCATTATATAGTCAATAAGCCATTAATGAAGCCTATGACTAATGTAACGGCTAAATGAAGCAGGCCGAGTTAATTCATTTCAACAATTTCATTAATCTCAAATATGTATTCTCACAAAACGACACAAACATATAGCTGCTCTATATAACATCATTTCCTCTGCATGATAAAGCAGAGTGTTACTTTAGCTTTAAGGGTTTATAAAAACTTTGTAGCAAAATCTGTTTTTGAGAATACACATGGTATAGAGAAGCTATACCACTAAGTCCATTACAAACACATACTTTTGATGGTCTTGAATACCCACAAACTCTTTGGCAAGTAGAATAACACTCCTGCACAACAAAAATGGCGAAGGAATTCTTCTGTCGAACCACACACATTCTCACACATTCTCACTCATTCTCTCTGCGTGTATCGGTCTGTTTTTTCTCTATTCTTAAATTTGTTTTAATGTAATTTCTCTAAGTAGAATTCTACAAGTTGTGTGGTGAGCAAACTTTTTTGTACCCAATGGAACACCTTGCTTCTACAATGGAACACCTTGCTTCTACAATGGAACACCTTGCTTCTACAATGGAACACCTTGCTTCTACAATGGAACAACTTGCTTCTACAATGGAATGACGGTTCTAGAATCTAGAAACTTGAATATATATATTGTAGCTTAATAGCTTATTTATAAAATGTTAGTAACGAAGCTTTTGAAACCAAATCGTACATTTGGTTATAAACAATCTTTTTAAGACGGACCAAAAATAAATGAATAGTTCATCCAAAAATGAAAATTTACTCATCGTTTTCTCACCCTCATGCCATCCCAGATGTGCACGACTTTATTACTTCTGCAGAACACAAATTAAGATTTTTAGAAGAATATCTCAGCTCTGTAGGTCCCATACACTGCAAGTCAACGGTTGCCAGAAATCTGAAGGTCCAAAAATCATATAAAGGCAGCATCAAATAATACATACAACTCCAGTGGTTAAATCCATGTCTTAAGAAGCATTACGATAGGTGTTGGTGAGAAACAGATTCATATTTAAGTCCTTTTTACTCTTTATTTTAATGTAGAATGCGAATCGCCAAAAAACGCAACAGTTCAACTCTGTCATGAATGTGCATAGGAGGGTGTCGTAAGGATTACTTTTATGTTGCCTATTTATGCTTTATGGAGCTTTGAAGTTTTAGTGCACATTTGCCTTGTATGGACCTACAGAGCTGAAATAGTCTTTAAAAAAATCTGCATTTGTGTTCAGCAGAAGAAAGAAAGTCATACACATCTGGGATGGCATGAGGGTGAGTAAATGATGAGAGAATTTTCATTTTTGGGTGAACTATTCCTTTAAAACTTTGTACTAGCAATTTAATGAGCCTGCAACATACAGCTAGCACAGGCTTGTATTACTTTTAGCACCAGATTATAGAGTATGCATGTTAAAAGAGTGCAAAATTTGCAACATTATCACTTTAAAGTCCACTCCACACACTTACCAACTTATCATCACGCACCGCACGCACGCACACACACGCGCACACACACGCACACACACGCGCACACACACACACACACACACACACACACGCGCACACACACACACACACACACGCGCGCGCACACACACGCGCGCACACACACACAAATGGGGACAAACCATAGACATACACCACTTTTATATAAAGCTAACTATAATTACTATAAACTAACCCTAACAGAAAAATTTTGCATTACATTTATGCATTTTGGCAGATGATTTTATCCAAAGCGTTCAAGGTATACATTTTTCATTTTCAATCAAACCCATGATCTTGGCATTGCTAGCACCAAGCTACAACTGCATATCATTAGAATTTTACAAATAGCTATTTTATTTACGTATGGGTAAATTTTCCAAATGCAGATGTACGAAAATGTCCCAAAAAGGGAAGTAGGTTTTGTCCGATTTAGCTTACTTTTGGGTGCAAATTCTTCCCCAAACTATAGCTAAGTACACACACACACACACACACACACACGCGCACACGCACACACTTCATTGTTGTGCTCTCCCAGGGTTTTTCCATTCCATTTCTCTCTCTACTTTCTTGGCTTTCACTTTCTGACACAGATACAGCTTGACATCACCGTGTGGTTCATTCTGCATTCTTTCATTCTTTCGATCCCTCACTCATCACGTTCAGATGTGTCGTTTCATGTGCAGGGCCAGATGATCGGAACGAGAGAAGCATCTGAAAACAAAAGACTGATTATATAAAGCTTGACAACTCTTCGAAATTACTTTTTCCACTCTTGTTCAGATATACACTCAAACACTGACCTGTCACAGTGGCTGCATTTGAAGGGTTTTGATCCGGTGTGTTTTCTGAAATGCCTTGTCAATTCATCACTTCGAGCAAAGCGCCACTCACAGCCATCCCACGAACAACTGTACGGCTTCTCACCTGAAACACACACACATAACTATATGTAATGATAGCCAGCTGGTAGGTAGATATGCACTGTGTAAACATCACTCCTCTAGCCTCAAGAGGCGCATTAGCGACTGACGCTAGGGGCTGAAGCCTTTAGCCTCTTCATTAGTGCGACCGCCTCCCATGCCGGGGACGCCGGTTTGAATCCCACTTAGAGTGGGTCGAGTAGGACCGGTTACACATACTTGCTATTCAAAGTTGAATGTCTTATTTCCAAAAGCTGTGCAAAACTGTGCAGAAAGTGCCTCAGATTCTCATGGAAATTGAAAGCCCATCTTTAACTCCTTAAACTCTATGGACCCACCGGTGGGTTCAAAAGGGGCACTATATCACAGAAAATGTTTACACTTGATATGTTAAAGCCCACGTATACATAAGTCAGGCATATGAGGAATCATTTGAAAGCTTAGAATCTGAACAATTCAGAGATAACCAACACTTCTGCATTTATGTAACATAAAACAACAAAATAAGTCCTCAAATCATTTGAGTTGAAAATTAGCACCCCCTAGAGGTAATGGGGTAGAAATATTTATATGAAAATAAAAGTTTTTCATACAGCAACTAACTGGTCAAGTCATATATCAAATGAAAGCTCTCATTAAGGTTACCCTAATACCACAGTTCGAAAGAATCAAGTAGCCAAAAAACTTAATCTCTGCTCTAACCTAACCTTGCTCTAAGGCAGTTTTCAAAAATATTTTTTATTGAATTATATGTTTGCAAAGTTAGACCAACATTTATTTTTTTTAAACTAATTCTGTTTATCATAAGATTATACATTTGTACAATATTATTTATGAATAATTTTTTTTAATAATTTTCCTGAAAAATGTTCTACAGTATATATGAATGGTGAGCGTTTAAATCTGAGTGTAAAAAATTGGGCAGCAGCCCAAAAAAAAGCACCAGAGTTTAAGCGGCAAAGCATATTTCAACACGTTTTACCATATTTAAATGGCCAGAAACGAACTGGGTGGCTTACACATACGCACTGCCATGTGGCATCTCAATGGATGTTCTTTGATGTCATTTGTGTTCTTTATGATGTCACATTTATCATGACACTTATGCGATGTAAGCTGACAGAAGTTTTTTTTTTTCAATGCAACATACATTCTTTACAAATTGGTTTGTTTTGTTGTATGGATTACATGTAAGATGAACTGTGTGGTGAAAAAGGTTAACACACATAAAAAAAAAATCCATGTTCACAGAGTATATGACAGCATCGTGAAGAATGTGCATTTCAAGAATGTAGGGAGTTGCCAAACCACATTTACATTCTTCAAACATTTGCCTCCACAGAAAAAGTACACAGCCGCCTCTGCATACAAGTATTCAAACTATAAACACAACAGCAGTGGGAATCAGCAGGGACCTGGCAATATTATATTATATAGGCCTAATAATTTCGATTTATTATTTTTATTCTGTCACAATTCAAAACTGGGATATATTGTGATCGGATTATATTTAATCTTCATTGGATTTTGGTGATTTGAGTGACAAATACTCAAATTCCAGCTTCACTTAATCATAGAAACATAGTAATAATAGGCACGCCAGTATCAATAAAACATCAGTGTGAGGGAATTGCATACCTTAGTTCAATCATGTTTATTATTAGACAAAAAAACTTGCAGTGTAGTTGTACGAATGATCTGTGCTAGAGGTCATAAATAGTGGATTTTTCTGTATTATTATTATTATTTTTCAATAATATTGTAGGAGCAGTAATCCATCAACAGTTGATCATAAGCAATCGATTGTCATAATACTGATATTACATAATTTTATTTTATTTTCTTCTTGTCTGTAGGGATATCAACAGTCAAAATCAACATTGACATGAAATTATGATTTACTTCAATCTATTTAACAACAAAACCTCTTCAAAGCACTCATTACTGTTACAAATTGGAACCCCGCCCCCAGATCTGCACAAAAATTATCAGATCTGCACGAATCAAAAGTGACATTTGTTCTTCAAAATAGCAAATTAAGATGAAAGGCAAGCAGTTTTCATTCTGGACTTTGAAGAATTGTTCTAACCATTCGGACAACTAATGTTAACAGCCGTGATGGAATAATAATAATAAATATAGCTGCAAGCAGCAATTAACGTGGTTCAGGTGCATAAGAACTTTGAGTGCATGTGTTACAAGACTTGAAGCATTATTCAGACAGCCAATAAGCACCTAAAATTTAGAGAAAGCAATTAAATGTTCAGCAACATCTGGAAAATCTACTATAGGGATATAGTGCTTTTAATATTATGACTGTTATAGCATCACCTATTGCCTGATGTTCATGAACCTTTACATGCTTTTTCAAAAGCATATTACAATAAATGTAAATGTAATGAAAAATGTTTACTCTGATGAGGCCACACCCATATGTTTAAATAATATGAATTATGTAACAAACAATTTTTTTGGCATCAATGATTCTAAAGTCTGGCATATGATATGGAAAAGTTGTTTTAATGAAACAATATTGACCTGTTTCAGTGATGTGATGAATGGGAAAAAACACCTGTAAAACGATATCAAGAAAAACATTAAAAAAATGCTTTTGATCCATGCAAAGTCCCAGGAAAGTTGGGACAGGAAAGGCCTGAGGTCAGCACAAATATCACCAAATTTGTCTTTCGCGAACATTTAAATGTATTTTAACCACGATTCATCTCCATATGCCAGTGAGTCTGATATTTGACTAGTGAGTCCACATGCCTACAGGTACAAAAGAGTTTGTTTTCTTCTCTGATTTGGTCAAAATAATACAAATCATCTGTGATGATCTCATCTGTATGAATGTAAGAGCTGCTTTTAACTCATGAATAAGAACACACAGGAAGCAACCAAGGCATATTAGTGTTTTACATTGTCTGGTGGTGTAAATAAAGTCTGTGCTTGATGATCTTATAGTGTGTTGTTTATTGACCTATATTAGTATATAGACAATAAATATGTACTATATATTCATAACTCTTTGAATGTATTATGATGCATTACAATTATGACATACCTCTATAAAGTCTGGGTGTTATGAATAACATCATTCTATGTGCATTTCCAGTTTAACTGTATCTGACTTGATTATGTTATAAATATAGCAGACATGTGTATAGATAACTGACATGTCTGAATAAATGAGAAAAGACTGTGCTCTTTGCTTGATTTTGGCATAATGAAGCCGTGTCACTTAAAATAAAACCTTTATATAATTTACACATTACTTTATTGAATTTTTTTTTAAAATTTTGCTTCTGGTAATTAAACAGCAGTATCATCTTTACAAGATTTATAAATAGCAACAATATTTTTGCCGGCTTTTGCACAATCCCAGAGTGCAGCACATTGAAGGTATATGGAATTTTTGTCACAAAAATGTCATAAAGTGCTACTTGTACTTTACTTGAGTATAACCACGGCATTTTCTATTACTTTATACTTCCATTCCACTACATTTCATAGGGAAAAATTTAACTTTTTCCAATGATGACAATGTATAATAATGTCGAATGTACTTTGATACAAATATTTGTTTAAGAAAGCATCTGAGTACCTATGCATAGTCATATCGGTGCACAATCCACATAGAAAAGGTCTGTTTTCATTCCAGCTCAAAAATGAACTATATCGGCCACCATATCGGTGAATTTTCCCCCTCTAAAATCAGTATCGATCTCAAAAATCCCAAATCGTTCGGGCTCTAGATAATAGAGACACACTTTTCCTTTTCACACACCACACCGTTTCCAGGCCAATTCTAAAGATCTCCAGTTGACTGGAAATTATGGTGGAAATGGGCATTTTCAATATTGTGGCTATTTTCTTATAGCCACTTCCCATTTTGTGAAGCTCAACAACCTTTTGCCATACATCAGAACTATATTCTTTAGTCTACCCTACTGTGATTGATGATTAAAGGAATTTGGCCTGTTTGTTACCTCTGTGAAACAGGAAGTCACGGCTGAACAATTTAATGTTCCTAGTTAACCAGGTGCACTAAAACATTTAAAATATGAATGGGAATATACTTCAGATATACATGTATTTTACTCATAAGAATTTCTAGGGGTGCCAATAATTATGGCCAACGTGGTTTGGAGAAAAATATTTATTTAATAATGAGATATTTCCCCTCTTTCAATTGTTTTACTTCAATTAAATTTTAGATATTTGTGATTTTTTTAATGAAAGATCAAAAGGATAAACAGTGCAGATTTTTTTCTACAGCCTTTTCTCATATTTATCAAGGGTGCCCATATTTTTGGACACCCCTGTATATTACCCTTCATTACATGCCATATAATAATAATATTTTTTGTTGCTGTCACATAAAAATCCTGGGACTATTTTGCAAATAATCTAAAATATTTAATGAACGATTTGTTTGACACAATTATTCCTTAGAGCCAAAGTTGTTCAGAAAGTGGAGATCTGTCTAACATGTGTCTATAAGATAATATTCAGTGATTTACACATGTAAAACGCAAAAGCGCCACCCAGTGGCCATTTATCTTTACATTTTGCACAGATCTCTAGCACAAATAGTAAAATATGCCCACCATATTTAGTTTCGATCGTTTTTTTGACCTTGTCTAAAAGCTACTGAATGTTGATTGGTCAATGACGGCCATATTTTTGGAGATATGCAACTGTCCTCATAGGCCTTGATGGCACATTGGACAAAGATACTGCACGCACAATTAAAGGTCGATCGGATCAAGTTTTTTTTTCAGGTTTTTCATTTTTTTAGCGCCACAAATTCCTTTTTATGTGTCCTCAGAATGACCCCGTACATAACTTTCCAAAGGTTTGTGAAAATATCTCATAATGTTACCAATCAAGCTTCATAAGTTTTTGCATAACGTTGCAAAATTTAATCGAAAATGTAAAATTTAGTTTGATATTTATTGATATTGGGACTCCAGAGAATCTTTCTGCACTGGTTTGGTTCCAATCGGTCGAAGGGCCTAGGACTAGTTTGCAAAAGCAGGTTTTGCGAAAAATCGCAAATTGCGAAAGAAGTACCATGACGAAAATGAAATCGAAGATAGTCTTTTTGTTCGACTTGAGCCAACAATTCAAGTGCTATAAGGCACATGGGTATATAACATGCGGTTTAGGAGTTATGGACCACAACACGTTTGCTTTTGCTACAGTGCCACCTATAGGCCAATCGCGGCGAGAACATGCGCATGCGTATCCATCTGGAGTACTACATTCCCCAAAGTTTCATGCCTCTAGGCCTTACGGTTTGGTCTGCATGACCAGTTTTAGGGCAGAAGAATAATAATACAAATTCTGAGCAATTACAACAGGGTTTCAGCACTTCGTGCTTGAACCCCTAAAAAAAAAAAAACTACCGGTAACTACCATGGTTGATATTTGCTTTAAAGCAACTAACGGTGCTAATTAAATGGTAAAAACGATATAACAGTTTATCTGTACGGACATCCTTATATATTAAACAAACTATAGGCTTAAGAACTCAAAAAATAAATTCTTGACTTTAGAATACAGATAAAGTTTTATGAGGTAAAATATTGCAATACTTTTAAATGCAGATCCCCCCCCCCTAGTGTGAGCATGTACTGAAACTTGGAAAGGGGAAATGCTCAAGTTCTGCAAGTACTTAGTCTGTTATGATTTTGAGAAGGGTTTCATTAGTCATTAAATGCTTTGTTAAAAGTACTTTGAAGGCAGAGTTTTTTGAAGTGACATTCAAAGCTGTTTGTTTGCAAATTTCTCAGAATGAGGGCAGTTGTGTTTCCTAGAGCTGAGAAAACTGTTGTGGCAACATGTAGTCAAAATACAGGTAGGACTATATATGCACACACAAATTGCTTACCAGTGTGTGTGCGTTGGTGTGCTTTGAGGTGGGAACTCTTGGTGTACACCTTCCTACACCCGTTAAAATTACAGCGATGAGCCCTCTTTCGTCCTTCAGGTGACCCCTCACCTTTGACCTCTCCCTCTCCCGTCCTCTCAGCATCTGTACTGACCCCTGCAACAAATCCATCTATAAGAGATAGTGCCGCTCTGTCTGTGATCTCCTTGGCAGAGAGTGGAGAACAGGACGGCTTCAGGGGCGTGTGTGTTATTATATGTTCCTGCTCAGATATGCGGTGACCCAGTGGGTGTGTGTGCACATTAGCAGATGGTCTGATCTTCTCGCAGCTGTCTGATATCTCACTGCTGGCGACTGACAAACATTCTCCGAGTGCCACTGGAGGTGGGGTCCTGAGGATTCCCTCATGTTTGGGGATGGAGGCTTCCTGCCGGGGTGAACTCGCTCCAGCTGTCCCACAGCAACGCAGAAACTGGTTCCACAGATCGTCGGACTCGCACACTGATCTCAGATCAGCTGCAGAGACATAGGGCTCATTCTGCAGATAGCGCTCAAGCTCAAGACATGTCTATAAGAGAAAGGCAATCAGTGGGACACAATAGCCACTTTGCAAGCAGAGCATACAAGTATACCATACCTAGTAATAGTTTAGTAAAATTTAGTAATTTACTCACCCTTATTTGTTCTTCAAAAACCAAGTGACTTTCTCTGCTTGAGGAACACATAAAAGTAAAATGGACTCTTTTAAAGCTCCAAAAATAACACTAAATCACCACAGAGGTGTCATAAAGGTATTCAATAAAACTCATGCACTGTAGTCCAAGTTTCCAGCATTGGTTGTTGGGTCATAATCAATAGTCACATCAAATTTAAATATGCTGAAGTGCAAATTAGATATTTGAGACAAGAAGATTACTCGTGAATAACAATGTAAAGTTATAACATGTCTCAAGAAGACTTGGAATATAGCGCTTGGGTCATTTGTACTATGAAGCTTTATGGTACTACTATATTTTTGTCCTTTTTGGAACTCGACAGCATCCATCCCCATTCAACAAGAGCACCTTGGGAGATATTGCTAAACCTCCTTTTTTTTGTGTTCCACATAAGAAAGAAAGTCAAATGGATTTGGAAGAACGTGATCTTTAACCCTTGTGTTGTGTTCGTTTTGAGCTAACACAATTTGTGTTCCCCGTCAAAATATGGCCGGCCCACTAAGATTGTTTATAAATCTCTCATATAGCATATATACTCACAAGATATTGCATTAGATCTTTTGATCAACTTTATCTAGCTGTCAAAATAAATGTTTTGTAGGCTACTCCTTTTTTGAACATATTTAAAAGATATATATTTTTATTGATAGAAGGATTCATTGAACTGAGCTCATCCCAGGCTATTAGGGGCGCTTCCTGTGGGAAAAAAATAACAATATAATAATTACATAATAAATAAATAACCCAAAATAGGTGTCATTTTAAAGCTTAGAATCTGGGCTTTACAATGCATATATCTGATCCTACCAATTATTAATTAATGCTTTTTAATTTGCTGACAAATAAGAAGTGTCTCGTTCTCATCAATTGCAAATTTGTTATGACAACAATGTATATTTTTTTATATATAAAAAGATGAGATGAGATAGCCATGTGTTATTTATTGTTAGAAAGGTCTCAATTTGTAGAATGCAATGAGCAAATTTGTTTCACTCAGAGGCCAAACGTCTAATTCCCATAGACGCACATAAGTATAATAAACAAAAGTAGTCTTTTTGTCACGTTTTTTTCTTATTACGTTTTGAAACATAGACAATGACATATCGTAACTTACAGCAGACTATCCTGATTCAAACAAGTTCAAACACAACATACTATGATGAGTAGATCTTAAAATATTCCTCAGAGTGTACATGGATAAATGATGCACAAAAGGGCACTCAACACACATTGTGTGTGTGTGTGTGTGTGTGTGTCCACATGTCAGATGACTTTGTGTGTGCAAACACACACCCACATATGTGCTCATATAAAGGATTGGGATGCTCCTGAACACTTAATATTTCTGTATTTTGAAGTCTTCCAGTGACTGGGAACACAAGTGTTACAATGTGAAATAAAACCAAACTTTTTTTTAAGAAAATGGTACAGATTCCATATTGGATTAAGTTAAAATTAATCCAATATTAAAAATAAAAATCGTAATTATGGGTTAAGATAAATTCCATTTAAACGGTTATCTTTATAAGGCTATTTACAATGTATTAACATAATAGTCAATACAAAATGTATTTTTTGTAAACAAACATTTACGGTTTATGATTTTTTTTTTTTTTTGCAATATAAACATTTTAACCATCCTAATAAATCTTCAAATAAGGGGGGAATTAATGCGGAACAAGTAAGATTTAATAATGTTTTATTCAGATAGCTTTTGACTTGCGCAATAGAGTAAATAATTCCCATCTGTAAATGCAACAAAACGTTGCGCACATGTACATGACAATTGAGACAGACACATAAAATAACTTTATTTTGTATAGGATACGTAAAAAGAAAGGGAAAAAAGCTAATATGAATTCATTAATAATTTATTTGTTTAATAACGTAAGCCATGTCATATGCTATTTATTTGCTTTATATTCCCTTTATTTTACAGCTTCACTCTTTTCTCCTAAATACGATTTTGTGAAGAGTCCTTAAACTTGGTAAAACAGGTGGTTTGTAGAAGCCTACCTGTTGCCAGTATTCCTCTAAAGATGGTAATGCGGAAAGGTATCCCGTATCAAGGACGCTTTGCAGCTCCTGGAAAATACTACACATGGGAATAACGTCCATATCCCACCCACGCGCTGATCTGTCAGTACCGCTGGAAATCCTGGCAAAAGCGATTTTCCCGCCGTCTCTTCATGCACGGCTGTACGGCAACTGTATGTCTTTTGCGGAGCTCTTGGTAAAGAGCGCGTTCTGCACAAACAGCCAACACAAACAGCCCCGCGGGCCGCAGCAAACTTGTCATTTCAAAACAAACTAAACACATTCGGTGACGTCATCAGCTCAACTGTCAGCTTCCCCGAGCGGACAAATCAGAGGCGCGGTGTAATGACCCGCCCCCCCCCACGTCAGCGCCACCAAATTTGTGGTTCTGTCGCTCTGTTTGGTGATTGGTTGTCGTTTTGTCTCTCTGTGTGATGATTGGTTATTTAGAGTTGGCGCTATTTCAGGGGTGGTATATAAACGTACCCCCTGCCTTATTTTAGCGGAAGTACTTTCAATACTTCCACGTATGTCGAGCAGAAATAACTCGTGTTGTAAATAAAAATGCAACGTAACTGTGGCTTTGTTGCCATGACACTTAAAATGCAAAATATACATTTGAATGAATGCTTGTGCTTTAAACAACATTACTTGAATAGCTTTTATCCAAAGCTACTTTCAAATTCGTACAAATGTTATCATACTGAGCCAACAGTGTTTGAAAACCTAATTTCAACAGAAAACCACAACAAATGTACTAATGCAAGCTACAGCAGAATGGTAAATGTCGAAAAAGTATAGAAAAAAAAGACTTCTTCATAAGTTCATCATAATACCAGAACATGCAGGTTTATTATAGGGCAATTTAATAATCAATAATATTAATTATTGAAACCACCATTACATACAACATATGACAGTGCAAAAAAAGAGAGGATTAATCGTATTATAATAACATTAATCACATTAAAAATGAACATTAAATATGAAAAACCTCACTGTAAATAGACTAACTTATTTGTCATTGTAACTGTATCTTTATTCTGTGCTGAAAGGTTTGGGAAATGATAGAATGAACAACCTTAGTGCTTTCCACACCCAATAAAATCTTGTATTCTAGACAAAGCCAGGATTACTGAAAGTAAATGGAAGCATGTACATAAGTACATGAACACATAAATTTTTTACCTCATCAAACTACTGTGGCATGTCAGTGTTGTTGTCAGTGTTTAGCTACATAAGCTTCCCTTCATATAAAGGTGTAGTTAATGGATCATGTACTTTTACACAGACACATGCGCCAACGTGCACGTACAAACAGAATATCAGAGAGTGTATATTACAGCAGTGTTGACTCATATTTTCTGTTTGATTACACTCATGCTTTGGTGTGTTTTTGGTCAGCTGTATGAGTCACAGGCTTCACATACTCTCTTTCAACTGCTTTCAGAAGGTGGTCTTTCACAACACACTCTAAATCACAGAGATTGCTTCCATGGTCATTTTATACAGGATATCATAGCTATACATAAGGAGAAGACCTGCACAAATACACTACATGCACTAAATGAAGTCTCCTGAGGACTTTGTAAAATGTAGTGGCATTGTTGTGTTAGCATGCTATTTTTGCTATTGTTCCCTGCCTCACAAAGACTGACAATATACATTGTCAATGAAATGCATGTACAACAAAATGGGGCAAGACCGCACAGGTCTGAATGCTCAGTCAGGGTGTGTGTGGGTGTGTGACTGGATGTGAGAATGTACTGTTCTGTTATTCATAAGACTGCCATACATTTAAGGATTGCGAAACCATCTTTACATGGGTGCAACATTGCAAAATTTTGCAACATTATGGCATGTGTGATTTCATGATGTGTTAGCCAGTACACACTTGTTCCATGTTTCTGTGTTGCTCCATAGTTACTCCAAAGAATGTTGTTTTTTATCTGTCTTTTTGTTCCAGTTTTCTACCAATACTACATAACAATATTTGAACGTGCATGTACGTGTGTCATGTCCAGTTGGAAATATGATTAGCTCTTTATAAACTAATTTATCTACTCACTGAAAAATAGTTTATTTAATAAATGAATTAACAATCAACCAAAAGGAAAAAGAGGGTGTGAAATATTTCTGTAACAATGCAACAACACATTTCTGTTGCAACAGAGCCAAAACAAAAGGGCTGAAATGTTATAGGCAGATGTATTGCTTCACAGAATTTCACAGGATTTTGCACTGTTTCTGCATATGCAGTAAGCATTTTCCATGCTAAACATACTGTATATAGATACACACCAGTGTCACAATTTAACTTTTACATTATTTGCCACCTGGATTTGATTTTGAGGGGCATTTTATATCTTTATAAGAGCATTTTATTTCTAACCATATACAAAATAAACTGTGTCTCATTTGTTTATGTCAAATACTTCAATGCAGATTGATTACCTCTTACCCGTTAAATTGAATCAATGTCAACTCATATTTTATTTTAAATATATATATATATAAATAGAACTATAGAAAATATTAAGGATTAGGTCTTACAAAAAATAAACAAATAAATTAATTGGAGGGGCATGGCACAGTGGAGGGCGGGGCCGGGTCGTGACTCAACACGGTCCCTCCCTCCACCGTGCCACAAGGGGCTTTTTTTTTGCCCCCACATTTAGATTTTTGGGGACGTTTTTGTCACTTTCGATGGCATTTTTGCCCCGAGAGTCGAGACCCCCTCAATTTCTGACCCTACCACACACACACACACACACACACACACACACACAACATTGAAAAATATATTATTTAAAATCCCTAAAACAAAACCTAAGACTTTTTTAGACATGCATGAAGGGAAATTGGGAGGGAGTTGTTACTGGTAATAATACAGTGAAAATACAGACAAATGACTTCAACCTCAATCATCAACACCCGCTATCAAAGTTGTGCTGTGATTCCACCCACATCTTTAGAAGTCCAAAGCTATTACAATGGTGACCAATTTTCAGGCCCAGAAGGAATCTGCTCTTTTTCTGCTTTTCCTGCACCGATGTGCGGAATTCTACGGAAGGCGTTTAAACATAGTAAAATATATTAAATGGACCTGAGAGCACTATGCTCTTATTGGTGCCTGAATGCATCAAGAAATTAATCAAAATATTAAATAAACAAACAAGCAAGTGATGAGGAATACAGGGAACTTTTATGAATGACAGGTTTTGACAGCTTTCTGCTGAATTCTGCATGTGCAGATTCCACCTGGGCTGGCCAATTGCCTTTGCAGAATGGTGTTGTTTTTGTAAAGGTATAAACCTTATTTTTACAATTCTGTTTGATGGCATTCACATTTAAAACTGTTACTCTTCAGCACCACTCCCAATCTTGAATGTTTAGTTTTCCTTGAATCCAACCAATCTACAGTATTATACAGACAGACTCAGAGCCACATACATTCATGATTACACTCAAGCTTTGGTGTGTTTTTGGTCAGCTGTATGAGTCACAGGCTTCACATACTCTCTTTTAACTGCTTTCAGAAGGTGGTCTTTCACAACACACTCTAAATCACAGAGATTGCTTCCATGGTCATTTTTTACAGGATATCATAGCTATACAGGAGAAGACCTGCACAAATACACTACATGCACAACAAAACAAACATTCCAAAATAAAACTGCAAAGTAAACAGACATTGATAGAAGCAAATCAAGTCAACGACTTATTCTAAATCACTGAATAAACATACAAATATATAAACTGTCATTGTGAGTTCTCCAGTGTAGTTTTGGTATATTGTAATTCAATATAGGAAGTAGGGGTTTAGGACATACAAAGAGGAATTTTAAGAAAATGTAGTGTGTCAGTTACCAACCATCTGACAAACACATGGCTAAACAGGACAGTGAAACATGTTTTGACAGTTTTCTGCTGAATTTTCCATGTGCAGATTTCACTTGGGCCTGCCAATTGGCTCTGCAGAATGGTGTTGTTTTTGTAAAGGTTTAAACCTTATTTTTACAATTCTGTTTGATGGCATTCACATTTAAATCTGTTACCCTTCAGCACCACTCCCAAGCTTGAATGTTTAGTTTTCCTTGAATCCAACCAATCTACACTATTATACAGACAGACTCAGACACTTGATCAGACTTGTTTAAAAGGGGCGTTTTTGTACTCTTCGTAGAAACAGATTCCTTTCATGACACAACTGTCTTTAAACTGTAGAAGTAGACTTCCACTTGAGACATTCCTCTGTTCTGTTATTATTTTAGGTTTCTTTACAACAGCAACCATAATGGTAAAAGTGGCTCCAGTCTGGGCTCGCCATCACACAACATACACAGAGCCAGTTATGTTGCTTTAAGAGGCAGAAATATCCCCTTTGTGATTATAGAGGCTCACATCTGCAGTGACAGAATATTTCATGGATGCTTGAGAGTTACAGGTGGGTGGACCATGCCTGGGGATAGTTATGAAATGCTAATTGCAGACTTTCTCATGTCATTTTCAACATGTATGTCAGTTTACGAGAATAACCTGAATCAACCTTTTAACGATGGGTTACCATCTCTGTGTAGATCAAGTCAATTCAAGTCAATTTTATTTGTAAAGCGCCTTTCACAACACACATCGTTTCAAAGCTGCAAAAAGCAAAAAACGATTGTGAATTGTGTTTAAAAATAAATAATTTAATAATAATTGTATTAATAACCCCAGTGAGCAAGCAGAAGGCAACTGTGGCAAGGAACCCAAAACTCCATAAGATGTTGATTAATGGAGAAAAATAGCCTTGGGAGATACCAGACTCAATGTGTGTGGGCCAGTTCCCCTCTGGCTAACATCATGAATATAATGTAAATATTACTTATGTAGTTAAAGTCATGGTTTAAAATGATTAAACTAAGTAAGTGTTAAGGGTCAGTGTTTAAACATTAATTTTGTTTGAACTGTAAGATTAATGACCAATGTCTTTGAAGTCCATCCTGGATGAACTGCAGAAGTTCACATAGATGCAATTGTCCTTGTTAATTGGCTGATGAAGGCTTTTGTTGGCAATTGTTAGTCTATGCATGCCATTTCAAGATCATAATCCATCAATAGACTGATGTGATGCAGGCATATGAAGATGTGATGTGGTCCATCCTAAGTCCAAGGTTCAGACAGTGGTAAATGATGTATCCCATGTCTTATGGTTGTAGTTGGCATCAGTTCATCCTCCGAAGTCCATCGTAATAGACTGAAGTGATGTTTGGCTGGCACCGGCTGCATTTAGTCATCATCATTCAGCGACACGTAGCAGTCCAGTATAGATTAAGTTACTGTTTACAAATAAACGCTCCGT
Source organism: Moxostoma hubbsi (assembly GCA_032164185.1). Lineage (NCBI taxonomy): Eukaryota > Metazoa > Chordata > Actinopteri > Cypriniformes > Catostomidae > Moxostoma > Moxostoma hubbsi. The sequence continues at coordinate 43,841,850 of JAVLUX010000009.1, read as the reverse complement.
CCAGTCACTTCCTGGATCTTTTGGTAGCCCAGAAAATAACTGCTGTCTATGGATGCTGCGCTCAAATTGCGCTAAAACTCTCCAAAAGTGCTGTTTGTGGGGTTGTAACACTCCATTTCCCACAGATTATTGGAGATCAGGACATCTTTAAATTTACCCCAGATCAAAAGCTTTCAAGTAAAATTGAAGTTAAATATTATTATTTATAGTATGTGGGTTAACAATTTAAGCAGTTAAGACACATATTGTATGCCTGAGGTTAGTTTTATTTCTAAGTACACAAATTCTTAGGCTTTAGAAGTGTTAACCGTGTGAAAATGTTTTGTTCATGAACCTGTTACATATCCAACAGAATCACACAGGCTCAATGAACCAAGATTAAACTTGTTTTGATGACATTCCAGAAAAAACCCACATAGTTTCTTCACTATAAACCATAGATATTCCTTTATAATAACTTTTAATAACATTAACAGACATTATTACACTCTATAAAGCTTAAAAGATGATTAATACTGCAGTGCTGCCTATTTCCACCATTGAAATCTGGGGCTCATAAGAACCCGGAAGTGCGGTTTACTGCTGTGTGACATCAGACTAATTTCATTTATTGCCTATGACATGTGTCCTTCAGTTCATTCAATCAGTTCACACTATTTTAGCTAGACTAGACTTTCCAATGTATATGTACTGTGCAATGCAGAAAGTAAAGAACATGTCTTCTAAAAAAAACAAAAAACGAAAATGGCACAAAATGTGTTAATGTGCATATGTTTAAAGGGGAAATAAAACATGATGAAATATTTGAAATTCAAACACTTTAAATATTGAAGAATTTAAAAATAGGCTCTAACAGCATTTATGCATGCGTTTGGTGAAACAGCATTTATGCATGCGTTTGGTGAAACAGCATTTATGCATGCGTTTGGTGAAACAGCATTTATGCATGCGTTTGGTGAAACAGCATTTATGCATGCGTTTGGTGAAACAGCATTTATGCATGCGTTTGGTGAAACAGCATTTATGCATGCGTTTGGTAATAACAGCATTTATCCATGCGTTTGGTGAAACAGCATTTATGCATGCGTTTGGTGAAACAGCATTTATGCATGCGTTTGGTGAAACAGCATTTATGCATGCGTTTGGTGAAACAGCATTTATGCATGCGTTTGGTGAAACAGCATTTATGCATGCGTTTGGTAATAACAGCATTTATGCATGCGTTTGGTGAAACAGCATTTATGCATGCGTTTGGTGAAACAGCATTTATGCATGCGTTTGGTAATAACAGCATTTATGCATGCGTTTGGTGAAACAGCATTTATGCATGCATTTGGTGAAACAGCATTTATGCATGCGTTTGGTGAAACAACATTTATGCATGCGTTTGGTGAAACAGCATTTTTGCATGCGTTTGGTGAAACAGCATTTATGCATGCGTTTGGTGAAACAGCATTTATGCATGCGTTTGGTGAAACAGCATTTATGCATGCGTTTGGTGAAACAGCATTTATGCATGCGTTTGGTGAAACAGCATTTATGCATGCGTTTGGTGAAACAGCATTTATGCATGCGTTTGGTGCCATATCTTTTCTAACTCATCAGCATTCCATTCGGAAGTGATCATCCCTATATCATATTTATAGCAGTTTAAAACTATTTAAAACTTTAAGACAAGGTTTTGTCAAACCAACATTATATTTTGTCTCGATAAACTTTACGGATCTAGTTAAATCAGAACTGTTGTACCACACAAAATAAAATATAAAAATCTTATTTTTCCCAACCACCAGCTTCCTGACACAATCTCTCATTCCCTTCATCTCAGGGAACCGAGGTTACATACATAACCGAGACTTCTTCCATAGTATAAATCAGGCTTAACGGTTCGTCTGGGCGAACTTTTAGGAAAATTTGGCTGCTAAACACCTTCTTGCTGCCATTGGTCCATGTCATTAGTAGGTGTGACCTGAAGCTCCACCTACAACATTGTTTATGTTTTTCAGTCAGTATTCAATATGAACACATCGGCATCTGTTATTAGTGAGCTGGTGCAATTTTATCAACATCTGCACGATTGTTCGCATAGAGACATTTTTCAAGACCATGTTATGTGATTTTTTTATCACAATAATTATCATAAATTACAACAACAGAGTGTAATCAGCGCATATTATGGCCGTATATAGCATGTTAGCATTATCAATTCAGTTCGTAAACAAGACAAATTACAAATTCTCTACTGCATATACAGTATATTACTTTAACTTATCATCGAGTGGCAGGTGTCTGAATGTTCACAAACAGTATACTCTTGCTCAGATGTTTATAACTTCTTTTTACCCCTGACTGAACAAAGAATGCTGGAGAACTTCTCTGGAAGTATATTGGGGCCTTTAGACTGACAGTCTGCCAAACATCTTTTGTGCTGCACAGAAATATAAATGTAAGGTAGCACACAATTAACAAAGTCTTGCTGGGAAACAAGTGACTATAGAGATGGGCTATATTAGGCTGTATACTTAAAAATAACTCCATCTGAATAAAACTAGAGGTACCAGAGTGATGTAGGTGAAAACAGTAAAACAGGGATAATTTAGAACACAGAGAACAAACAGAGTGCTGGATGAAGAGGATATCTATCTACAGTCAATTGAAACAAAAGGCTAATTTTTGAGAGGGAACTTTGAGAAACTTCAGCTAGTGATGTGTTACATGGACAAGTATTTTAGAACTGCTTTGTAGCAAATTGTTAAAAGAACGTCAATACACATACTGAAGAAATATGTGCTTCTCTCAAAGCTTTAATTTTGCAAAATAATTTGTCCCATCGGTGCATGCCCTAGACCCCCCCATAGACAGAAAGGGTACATATCTTTACTTGGCCAGGTTTCTCTGCGTATCCACAGATGGAATCCTGCAGGCAGCCCTGATGACACATATGTAAAGTAAGAGATTTAAATAACGGACATAAAAATACTGTATGCGTACTAAGAAGTATATATTGATAATATGCTTGGATAAATGAACACAAACTTGAAAAAGAAAAACATGGTTTTATAGCAGATAGCACACTTATTTTACAGTTATAATCATTGGCTTGAAAATTTGGCAATGCGACTTTGACACATGTGATGCCACATGTTTAGTGTGAACCGAAGAAGCTGCTGCCTGGGTAACATGCATTAATAGTGTAATTCTGACTATTGCAGCAATGTGCAATAACGAAAGGCAATAAAATAGTAGGCACCGACAGTATTGCAGTTCTATCTATCAAAGAGACAGACAGACAGAAAGACAGATCTATCTATCTATCTATCTATCTATCTATCTATCTATCTATCTATCTATCTATCTATCTATCTATCTATCTATCTATCTATCTATCTATCTATCTATCTATCAGATAGATAGATAGGTCTGTCTGTCTGTCAATCTATCTATCTATCTATCTATCTATCTATCTATCTATCTATCTGACATACAGATCAATCTATCTATCTATCTATCTATCTATCTATCTATCTATCTATCTATCTATCTATCTATCTATCTATCTATCTATCTATCTATCTATCTATCTATCTATCTATCTATCTATCATACAGATCAATCATTCTATCTATCTATCTATCTATCTATCTATCTATCTATCTATCTATCTATCTATCTATCTATCTATCTATCTATCTATCTATCTATCTATCTATCTGACATACAGATCAATCAATCTATCTATCTATCTATCTATCTATCTATCTATCTATCTATCTATCTATCTATCTATCTATCTATCTATCTATCTATCTATCTATCTATCTATCTATCTATCTATCTATCTATCTATCTATCTGACATACAGATCAATCTATCTATCTATCTATCTATCTATCTATCTATCTATCTATCTATCTATCTATCTATCTATCTATCTATCTGACATACAGATCAATCAATCAATCAATCAATCAATCTATCTATCTATCTATCTATCTATCTATCTATCTATCTATCTATCTATCTATCTATCTATCTATCTATCTGACATACAGATCTATCTATCTATCTATCTATCTATCTATCTATCTATCTATCTATCTATCTATCTATCTATCTATCTATCTGACATACAGATCAATCTATCTATCTATCTATCTATCTATCTATCTATCTATCTATCTATCTATCTATCTATCTATCTATCTATCTATCTATCTATCTATCATACAGATCTATCTATCTATCTATCTATCTATCTATCTATCTATCTATCTATCTATCTATCTATCTATCTATCTATCTATCTGACATACAGATCTATCTATCTATCTATCTATCTATCTATCTATCTATCTATCTATCTATCTATCTATCTATCTATCATACAGATCAATCAATCTATCTATCTATCTATCTATCTATCTATCTATCTATCTATCTATCTATCTATCTATCTATCTATCTATCTATCTGACATACAGATCAATCTATCTATCTATCTATCTATCTGACATACAGATCTATCTATCTATCTATCTATCTATCTATCTATCTATCTATCTATCTATCTATCTATCTATCTATCTATCTATCTGACAGACAGACAGACAGACAGACTAACCATAGAAGAAGTCAATAGAAAGTGTTCACCTTTGTAGAAAAATAAACGTGTCTGCGTGTGTTATTGTGTGTAAATGCTTTCCTAATATGATCTATCAAATGCCATCAAACCATTTTAAGCAATAGGCCAAGTAAGCTGAAAGCTCAGTAGGGAGAGTACAGCATGTTACAACTCAGACGCATAACAGAGTAACTGCATAATGGAAGCAAGATGGGCTATAAAACAGTGTGTGTATGCGTGTTTAAGAGGGAGACAGGCAATGACTCATGAGGGTGTATCCTTACTATAATCCATATATACACTCTTCGCTATCTGCCTGACAGTGATATATTTAGTATTACATTTATAAATCAACTACTAATAGTAGAGATCATTCCTGCAAATTCTCTCACACACAAACATCAATAATAATCGACTGAAAGTAAAACTCTTTCCTAAATATGCCTTTATATTTCATTTATAGCTCAAATATGTTAATGAGTCACATAAATGTGTCTGCACTGCAGAAAAGTTTCTGTTTGTTTCTGTTCATAATGTCATTAAATTAATAATAAAAAGTACATTATTAAATAAAAAAGAACACAATATTTTATTATGTTGTAACGAAATTGAATTACCTACTGTGAATTACATACCGTATTTCATATGGTAAAGAAAAAAGTAAGCTTTCATGGCTCTGTTTACAGAAAGTAGAGTCGTGTGACAAACTGGCGCCCTCTAGCGAGCCAATTACCCCCCTTATTTTCAAGCCACAGTTGGCTTACCTAAATTTCACCTTCAAAACAAAGAGCAATTTGTTATATGTAAAACATCAGTCACTACAGAAACATTTATTATTTGAAGCAGACAATGAAACTCAAACTCATGTTGTTCCAAACTCATATGCTGAAGAACAAAAGGAGACATTTCAAAGTGACCATAGCTGTCGAGCTTAAAAACAAAACAGATAAAAACGGTAAAAATTGATTTGTCAGAGGAACGGAGTGAAATTTAAGTTTTTTTTTGTTCATGTATAGTCTTCTCCTCTGCTGCAGCTCTCAAATGAAATCTTGTAAATACTGAAACACTCAAATTTTAAGACCACAAAATATAAAGCAATTTTACAAACAATATTCACGAGAACACACTGTTAGTATGCAGCCTTAAAATGCTACTCTAGTTACTAATAAAATAGCATATTAATAGTTACAAATAGTAAGTTAGGCTACATAAAATCCAAAGTGAGATATAAATGAAACAATGAGTACACAACATTGACTACATTTACATAGACACATATGTAAATGTACATATATTACACACATATATATATATACACTCACCGGCCACTTAACGGTACAACTGTACATCTAAATATTAATTAGATTATCTAGCCAATCGTGTGGCAGCAGTGTAATGTATAAAATTATGCAGATATAGTCAGGAGCTTTAGTTAATGTTCACATCAACCATCAGAATGGTAAAAAATTTGATCTCAGTAATTTTGACTCAGCAGAAATCCCGATTTGTCAGACCAGGCAATGTTTTTCCAATCGTCTTCCATACAGTTTTGGTGAGCCTGTGCCCAATGCAGCCTCAAGCTGACAGTAGTGGTACCCAGAGAAATCTTCTGCTGCTGTAGCCCATCCGCCTCAATGTTCAACGTGTTGTACATTCAGAAATGCTTTTCCGCACAGCACTGTTGTAACACGTTTGTTTGGGTTACTGTCACATTCCTGTTAGCTTGGACCAGTCAGGCCATTCTCCTCTGACCTCTGTCATTAACAAGCCATTTTTGCCAACAGAACTGTCGCTCGCTGGATGTTTTTTGTTTTTCACACCATTCTCTATACACTCTAGAGACGGTTGTGCGTGAAATTCCCAGTAGATCAGCAGTTACAGAAATACTCAAACCAGCCCATCTGGCACTAACATTCATGTCACGGATATAAATCACTGAGATAAAATTTTTCCCCATTCTGATGGTTTATGTGAACATTAGCTGAAGCTCCTGACCCATATCTGCATGATATTACACATTACACTGCTGCCACACGATTGGCTGATTAGATAATCGCATGTAAAAGTAGGTGTACAGGTGTACCTATTAAAGTGCTGGGAGATAACGGATTACACGTCACCTGGATTACATAATAAGATTACAAAATCAAGTACATGTAATTGGATTAAATTACTTTTAAAAATACTCATAATCGGACTACAGTTACTTTTTTATAGATTACATGATTACATATTAACAAGGCAATGGCAGTAAATTGTTAATAATTTATTGAAAATTTTCATAATAGATATGCACCTCAGTTTTGGAATAGGTGATGGACTATCAGTAAGCAGTAAGACTTTAAAGTGTTTCAGCTTTTTTTGATTATAGTTTTGATCAAGGCAACGTCGTTCATGTTGATTTTATGGTTATTAATTATCGTTCGTTTTATGATCGATTAATGTTGATTTTATGGTAATTTATGTTCGAAATGCTGCTATTGTTTTATGAAATTAAATCATGATGTCTCAGTGTTTTGAATTCTATGATTTGGCCATGCACTGTCATTGCTGTTATATTCATTCATGTAATGTTTCATGCACTTTTTAAAAAATGTCATAAGGAGCTCTTTTTGTGAGGCTCTTTTTGTTAGTAATAAAGAATGGATATATTTTCTTTCTTATTATACTTTTATGTAAAATGCTTATCCTACTCTAATGCATGTGACATAAATAGAATAGAATAGAATAAGGTTGAAAGTAGTCCCAAAGTAATTGGATTAGATTACTCCAAAAATTGTAATCCATGATATTACTTTACTGATTGCAATTTTTATCATGTAATTTGTAATCAGCTGCTGATTACAATTCACAAGGAATCCACCCAGCACTGCCGTTGAGTGTATATTGTGTTTGTCAATGTTTAATGTTTTTAATGTCAGTATTTATTGTCAATGTTTAATATTGTGTATAAGTGTATTTCTGAATTACATACTGTACTTCATAATGCCAAAATAAACAGAATTTAAGAGAAGGTCTATATCTATGGAGAAAAACAACAAACTGGCACTCACTAGTGAGCCCGTGTTTTAGTTAAAAACTTTCTGTTAAAGTTTCACCTGTAAAAATAGAGAGCAAAAGATGTAAGATATCTGTCACTATAGAAACACTACGTACAGAAGGTGTTAAAAGATTATTAATAGCTTCATCCTGTTTAAAGAAATTGTTTAAAAATGACAATTCTGTCATTATTTACTCATAATACCCATGATTTACAGGTCCTGCAGGACTTTTCCTTCAGGATTCCTGCAGGATATTTCCTAAGGGTATTCTAAGTTTTATATTGAACTGCATCACTGCGATTTGATTTTCCGCTGTTCTGTTATCTGGAATATTAGACCCTAAATGCACAGACAGGTGGCACCAAACCATTATTATTTGTGTGAAATCCCAACCAGATCCTGTTAACATTCCCGAAGTGTTTGTGAGTGTGCATGTGCGTGACATTGTTTTTTTCTGTATTTCTGTATTTCCCCTTAAACATTACTACAGTAACCAGTTTCCACAAACATTTGTTATCTTACTGCAGTTACTGTCACTTATAGAAATCTAGTAACTTGGCATTAGCCTCCACCACTGTATTCCACAAAAAAGAAGCAAATAAAAGAAAGATGCTGAAAAAATGGCAAAGGTTCTAAAAGCTTTTTAGACTTCTGAAGATCTCATATTTTCTGAAACCATGGTTACCTTGGAACAGTTCTGCCTCCCATCCGCCTTTTTGAGAAATAGGGTGTACAGATGCAAAAGCGTTTCCACGGAAACAATCACCAGGAAACAACCATAGGGCACAAACCAATAAGGTCTTAGAGGCAGGAGGCAGCTAAAGCTTAGAGAACATGTGGAGAAGTAAAATGTTATGGTTCCTCCTAGAGAGACAATCCTAACACTTACATACATTTGTTCAATCAGAATCCATCAGTTTACAGTACTCCATAAGCTATTACCTAATATTAGATGGTAACATGAATAGTGAACAGTTTGTTAGTAGATTTTTTAAATGAATCCAAAACTAATTTGAGCTAACTAATTGTATCGGCAGATTCCCTGGAACAAATTGGGGTTTAGTATTATTCTTAAGAAAGTAGGATTGTGTTCTCTGTAGCATCTATGGATGTTAGACATTAAACGTTTACCAGTGCGAAAGAACAAGTGAGAAGACAGTCGCATTATTGCCACTGCAGGTATGTTTCCAAAAACAACAACACATTGTAGCACACACACTAAATATTACTACTAAATGCTTCTTAAATCTGTGGGCATAGTTTATATACAAATGCTACTGCGTCCTGATAAAGACAGTGGGATTCTCCATTTTAAATGTGCTGTAAACTGTTTTAACCCTTGTGGGACCTTCTGGAAATTTTTGTCTTTTTAATTTGAGGTTTTTCGATCATTTTAGCTAATGCCAACAGCAGGAGTGTATTTTTGGGGGAAGTTTGATATTTCAATCTCAGTTCTTATAATACATCTATAATACACTGTGTACACAAAATAGTTACAACTCAGGACATTCAGGACAAAAGTACCCCAATGAAATCCATTAAAACTTCAATATTTGATCCCTGTACCATTCAAGTATAAAATATTTTATTTAAAAAAAAAATATATAATTTCCACCAGATGGCACCATTTTTCTCATGTTTAGCCTATGGAGCAAATACATGTGAGCGCAGTGTAGTTCTAGCGGGAAGACTAGCAGCTGTACATCATCACACTATTAGCTGGGTAATTCCCAGCCAATCACATGTAAGCCGTTGCTTTATAAGTCTGCTCACAATCTATCACATTGCTGTTTCAGTGTGCTAACACGGGAACCTCCACCACCCCACCACCACCAGTTGAGCCCCGTCCCGCACGGGGGTAGGCTCCTCGCACCTGCCTCCTATCTCCGGCAGGATATGATGGTTCCGAGTACAACTCCCACGGACCGCCAGACGGGGCCTACGCCAAAGAGAGACATTACTTTTCTGTTCTACATTCATCAAATAGATGGCATCTTAAAGCTCACTCAAGTCTGCGTGTCTTCCCGATAGAAATGCTTTTTTCCTATTTTCTGTTTGCTGTATTATAGAGCACTGAATTTAATAAATTATGCAGCTAAAATTGTGTGGGTGTGTTGTATGGATGTGTGTGTGTGTAGAGTGTGTTTTTTATGTGAGTATTGATAAATACTCTGGCATTTAAAGGGTTAAATCCTGATAATGAATTCATATTTGTTTGCTTTCTTTTTTTAAAAAAAAATCTGACACTGCACAAAAAATAATAGTGCATCAAAATCAACGTTTTGCTATTCACTGACATTTCCCAGACTGCGATAATCCCAAAAATAATAATTCTCCTTGGCATTTAGTATAGAAAATATATACATATATTGTTTCATAAAAAAACAACAGTGGCATTATATAAACAAACTGGCATTTAAATGGTTAACATCCTGAAAATGAATAAAGATTTGGTAGTTAAGATCAGGACTGATGTTGGTTAAAAAAATTAACTAATTGAAAGTGGAAAATAATATTCATATATTACATTTTAATATTAACTTATAAAAAATGTTGTTTTCTAAGGACCTATGAGTAACTTTGAGTTTTTTTTTATTGATGCACAAGTGTTATTTAAGTATAAAATTAACTCTGTTGTATACTGTTATCTTACATCATTAAACATGTTCAAAGAATATGAGAAACTGTTAAACAGGCTTCTTGTGTAATCATTCCTTTTCTGTTTATTGTCATTTTACTTATTCACAGCATATCATATTCATAAATCAAGAAGGGTCTCTTTATTCCCATAAGTCATAATCTCATAGCGTTGTCTTTGCTGAAACCTGCTGTATTTACAATGAACGTGTGTTTACTCTGTACTTTAGAAATGAAACCCAGCCAAGTTTTGTATTACCTTAAAAGTAACCTGACTGCTTTATATAAACAAGATACAGAATTCTAGTGCTGTTGGTTCAAGTTTCAATTTATTGTCATTCAGCCATTACACCAGTGTACAAGAGATAGAAACATTTTACTAAAGGGCCAAGACAGAAACAGAAGAACACACAAAAACTAGAGAAACTGCCACGTTAACACAAGCGTGCCATTTGACTGTACCGTAGCCTTTAGCAGGCCATCACTCATCTGTATTACTCCAGTATTAAATGGGATATACTGTATATCCTTACAGTTCCTAGATTTATCTTAAAAGAAGTGATCAGAATACACACAGCTGAAAGTTGTTTTTCTTCTATTCATCCAGGCTACGTATCCCTTCTTTTCCAATGAAGCGCTCTGATGTCAACTCCTTTGTGTTTTTTCACTGGTTAGCCAGATTATACCACAATACAACTGGTTACCGTTTAAAAATCAAAACAACCAGTTTATAAAGTATATACTTTTATTAGTTTATACCAAACTTGAAATTCTACACTAAACTTCACATGGTTTTATTAATACGCTCTCTCACACTGCACCAGCAGACTAAATGTTTTGATTGTGTCTCCAGACATTATGGCAGCGGCGCTTGCCGTAATCTATAAAATAATATATTCGGAAGAAACCTGGGGATCAGAAACCAACACAATCACACGCAAAATCGATATGTTGCTTCCGAAAGTTCATGTACCTTGAAATCAACCCGATTCTGCAGAGTTACTGAAAAGCGCCTTTCCCCATCAGAGATTTTGCATTAATTCAAGTTTGAACAAATTTCCCTCTATTGCTTGCAACCTCAGAGACACGGGTTCTGCTCTCGAGAGAAACAGGAAGTAATTGTGTAAACAAACACTGTGAGCGCGATTTCAAAAATTAAATTTTTACTTCACTGATGGTTAGGTGTAGGGTTGCAGATTAGGTCAGGGTTAAAGTTAAAAATATTTTGCATTCCAAGTTCAAAATGGAGACAGAACAGAACAACTTCTTCGAGAATTAAACTAGACCACTACCCCTTCAAAATGCTCATCAGAATTCGTTTATTGATTCAAATACTGAGGTTTATATGTGATGAAATGTGAGAGGTGCTCTAGTTGTACTTAAGTACATTCCAGTTTAATTGTTATTACATATGTAGCTTTGTCAGCTTAGCAATAACTCAATCAAGCTTAATAAACAAGACCCCCAAACACAGGAAGCATTCAATATAAACTCACTCATTACCATGCCAACAGGCTAACCAGGGAGGAAATGTCTCATGAAGATAATTTCCAGTCAAATGGGAGAGTTTGGCAGATCACATCACCAAGCCCAATCCATCGTGCGGAGACTAAACAGTCGATCAATAAAGGACAGATCAAGTTTATGTATAAGGGTTTGATAAATCATGAAAGCTAATGCACATTTGAAAACAAAACAGTCAAATTGCTATTGTTTAATTGATAGAAATTAACACACAAAAATAAACCCAAAGTGAGAGGGGTTGAGCAGTGATTTTTAGGAATGTACTTGATGAAGTACAATGACTGTTTGGTGCTTTTTTAGAGGAGAGGAACAATTCCACAGGATATCTACGAGATGGAATTCAAAATAAAAAAACAAACGGATGTAAAACTCATTGAACTGAAAAACCCAACGGAGCTTAGAAAGACTAAATGGTCTATTCTGACTTGTATATTTGTTTGAGGTTTGGAGGATTATTTATTTTGGTTTCTTCATGTCACATTTTGTCCGTCTTCCTGTTAGCTATGTTTCCTGAGTTGCTCATTAACTCAAATAGGTTATTTCTAGAAGGCTTCAGAAACAATGTGCATAGAAAATGTGCGGTCTAGAAAGGAGAGAGATGGTAGTCATGCAGTATTTTGTGTACATGTGTTTACAAAAAGCCCATCTGTTGCTCACTGCTAAAATGCCCCAAACAGGACAACAGAACAGCTGTGAGAAAACCGAGGACATGTTAAAGAGAAAGAAATCAGAAAGAAGAGGTGTAGAACAAAGCATGCATGTGCATTTACAGAATTTCTCAGAAATACTCAGATTGTAGATATACAACATGTAGTTCCCTTCAAATTCACACAGGTGTTCTAGCAGAGTAACCACATGGTTTGGTATTTTGTTATCTGACACAATGACATTTAAAGATTTTAAGTTCGGACTAAGTGCACAAATTTTGGGACCATACATGAGAGAAATTTACTGAAACTAGTAATGTTTTAATGAAACATTAATAGAAAATGTTTTTTTCCCCCCTTTTGATAGTTGAATAGGTCATGGCTCAAATTAGCATGTATATATTTGTCACACTTTATGGCAATTTTCCGTCTTCGATCATTTGGATGTGATTGACGTTATCTGTCCCTACACCATCCAACTGCATCTCCTGCCACACATTTAAATCTTGCTCACCCTATCTTTCAAATTGGATTGGGAATCTCAGAGCATTTGGAATCCAGCAGTAGATGGAAGATATGCAGTCAGTTGGGGCAACAGCTTTAAGGTGGCAATTTTTAAAAAGATGATTATCTGGTGCAGATGTGCTGTGGTGATTTCTAGAATGTCATCGCTCAGGTTTGGTGGAGAATTCAGATTTAGCCTCAATATTTTCTAACAGGTGCATATCTAAAACTCACAGATTGATGCAAAAAAAGGTATGTTTGTGGAAGATGGTCTGTAGAAAATGTACCTGTATCCTGTAAAAATAAAGGCATGGATGCATTTTAAATTAAGTTTGGCTTGTATGCACATGGTCATACCCCACTCTCTGCACTGACAAGAAAACTGATGCCGAATGTGCCAAAAATGGCATCTGCAACACATTCCGTGATGTGACGTATTTCCAAATGAAAAAGGATATTCAACAAACACAAATTCAAATCAGGAAATGACTGAATTGTGAAAAGTGGTATGTAGGGGGTTATAGGGGAAGGAATAGCTTAGTGATGTCAGCTGAAAAGGAAAGTCGTTTCAGAGACTGGACAATTTATTACATAATAAGATTAATGGAAAGGAGGAGGCGAGAACTGGCTTGACAAAATAAATAATAGTTTAATATAAAACTGAAACAAAAAGACAAACACACAAAGGTCCGTAAATCTCTCTCTCTCTCACACTGCATCTTCCAGTCAGCCTTTATCCCTTGATTAGCCTGATCACGACCAGAATCATGACCCGGCCCCACCCTCCGCCCTGCCACATTCCTCCCTCAATCTCTCAGGCGGGGAGCCCCCAGCATGACGTACACCCCCCCCCCCCCCCCCCCCCCACCTTTCCCCTGGGGAGGGGTGTGCCTTCCGCACTGTCTGCCAGCAAGTCATCCCTGTCTACCTGGATGAGGGAGGGGACAAGGGGAGGGAAGCAAAAAAAAAGTGTGGCACCTACACGCCATAATGGCGATCGTGCCAAATTAACAAAACAGTTTAAAAAGAGAGGGAAAGGCCAATACGTGTAAGAGAGAGAGGCAGTGGGAGAGAGAGAGAAAAAAAAAAAACACTTACTTGCCGGTTCTTAGAAATGCCGTAGCTTGGTGCTTGGCCACTCCACCCTCTAATGGACGACAGCCGCATCTCCCTGGATGGATCGGAGGCAGACCTCCGGCCCATGGCGGACGGAATGCCCCACTGTGTTTTTGGTGGACGGTTGGGGTCTCCCCTGCCCCTGGCAGCAGTAACCGCTCCAGGCGGTTGGTTGGGATCCCCTCCTCCCCTCGTTCCTCTGCTTCCAGGCGGCCGGGCTCCTCTGTCCTCTGGCGGATGGCCGCAGCTGTTCCGTTGGGGTGGATGGTAGTGGCGAGGACTCTACTACGGCGCATCCCTCCTCCTTCCCAGATATCAGTGTAAATTGATTTTTTTTTTTTTAAGTGATTTGAATTATGGGGAGACAACAAATGTCTTAATAAACCACATTTATAGCACAATACCCTTGTAATAACCAGTTTGTAATCTAAACAAATGTCCTCGTTAAACCACCCAAACATGGCCACACACACACGAGAGTAAGAGGCAGAAAAGCAATATGCAGGAGCCATTAAACTGAACCAGCCTTACACGTCTGACATCAGCCATACAAAAAACACATGATATTTGTAGCAATGCACACATAAGGGTTGCTCTGTGTGTGTATTGCTGCCTCTGTGAATTCGAACTCCCACATGTTTGAGAGGAACACATTCAGAGTCGTGTGTGAGAAGCGACGGGGTTACGATTAATATTTTACACTGTGTTGTGAAAACACAGACTCTCTAAAAACACAGAGCTGTTAGCGCAGACAAAAACACATACACGCTAACACAAGCCCATAGCAGTGATACTATCACAAAGGCAGACAGACTCTCTGTCTAGTATGTTCAATCACAGACTTTTTTATTTTACATCAGTCAATTTATTGAATTAAAAACTTTTATTTCTATTTAAAAAAGAACTAATTGCTTTGAATATGACTTATATACAGCATGTCTTTAAACAAATGAATTCTAGACCTACATTTTCATGTAATTTGTATTGCCTATAGTATGAGTCTAATCATATTCTGTATTTCGAGGTCACCAGTGCAGTCTAAACCTTCCATACATCTACAAATATGTGTGTGTGTATACAGAATATGCAGTATACACACACACACACACACACACTCACCGCAAACTTTATTAGGTAAACATGTACTCCTACTTATTCATGTGATATTCTAAACAGCCTATCATGTGGCAGTAGTGCAATGGATAAAATCACGTTCCTCATAAAATCAAGCCCCAGCTTTCAGTTTTTGGCTGACAGAAGGGAAACTCGACATAGTCTTCAGCTATTCTAGCCCATTCGCCTCAAGGTTTGTCATGTTGCACATTCAGAGATGCTATTCTGCTCACTATAATTGTACAAAGTGGTTATCTGACTTTCTTTCAGCTCGAACCAGTCTGGGCCTCCTTTCCCTCCTTTCCTTTCCTTTTTTGGCACCATTCATATTAAACTCTAGAGACTGTTGTGAGTGAAAATCCCAGATCAGCAGTTGCAGAAATACTCAAACCAGCCTGTCTGGCACCAAAAATCATGGCACGGTCAAAATTCTTATTGTTGATGTGAACATTAACTGAATCTCCTCACCCATATCTGCATGATTTTATGCATTGCACTGCTGCCACATGATTGGCTGATAATCACGTGAATAAGTACACCTGTGCACCTACTTATCAGCAGTTAACTGTTTTGTGTCTTTTAAACTTTGTGGCAAAAACATCACTAGCCATAAAATCATTATACAAGAGGACTTTGAGATATTGATGTTTTTATTCTGACAAGGCTCTTTTGAGGAGAGGAATGAGTAAAGGATACATCTGTTAATTTTATGGGCACTCTGTCGACATTTATGTGCATATAAATCCACTTCAACGAAATCAAAAACTCTATTTTTATGAAGCAATTCTTAAACGAGAGAGAGAGAGACTAGCATCAGAGGATACATAAACAATGCTCTTCTGAAAACATACTCAATAAAACTGAATGTATATCTTAAATACCTTAATTGAGTACTGGCAAAGTGAAACAACTAAAAATGTGAGTAGGAGATATCTAAATGAAAGATTTTGTAAGAGAGATTTATTACTTGGCAAAAGAATCCAAAATGTCATCTCTTTTCTTAAGATTGGAGTGTTATTGGCTGGTCTGTGACAGACATGTTATCTGTCAAATCACAGCATTGCAAGCTCACACAGCTCTATAAAAGTGCCACGCTCAAGAAGTCTATCTATATACTCCAGCTGATCCTGACGGAGACAAGACACTCAAAAAGTACTGTAGTTTCAAGGAGAATTAGGTATGTCACTTACTGCAGTGTTTTTAGTGATATAGTATCACTGTAGTGTTAAAAAATGTACATAATATTTACATAATATAATTGTCTAGACAGAAGGGTTTATCAGAAGGGGGTGACTTCTTTTACATGAAAAATATTGCTTAAATTAACAAAAGCATGTATCAATTTCTCCAACAGAATCCTGAGCAAAAGAGTCTGAGCAAATAAGTGGTAATGTCCTGAACAATAAATTCCTGAACAAGAACCAATAACCTCACCTAGATTTGTTTGTTGATAAAAAGAAACATGAAAAACACCCACATGGATAAGAGGACTTTGTTCTTCTTCAAATTATGCTTTACATTCACCTGTTGGTCTTTCACAGCTCAGAATTAAAGCTGAATAAAATGTTGTGAAATTAGTGATTGTGGACAATCTTTCATGCAATTGTATAAATCAAACTATCATAATTCCACTTGTGAGTAACATTAAACAACTACACGAACAAAAACATATGCTGAAACGTTGCTGAAATGTTGAATCCCTGTAAAGAATATTACTAACAGATCTCTTATTACTTCAGTCTCTATTAAGGCATCACACACCTAAAGAAATTCACAACAGTATTTCAATTACAGGGAACAGCTAAAATGGGGAGTAACAATGGACATGAAATTGAAAAAAGAGAAAAAGCAGAGAAGGAGCGCAACAAAGCTCAAGCAGAGAAACAACAAATTGAGGAACAATATCACAAATTACAAAGAGAAAGAGATTTGGAGAAAATGAAAGAAGAAGATAAGAAGAAAATGGACACGGAGAACAGAGCTAAAGAACAAGAAGAAAAGAAAAGAATTCACCTAGATAAGCAAAACTCAGAAAAAGAAAACTAATAAACTAATACTTCAACTAAAAGTTCTTATGGATTATCATTTATTTTTTAATAATGGGAGACATGCTTTGTCCATCTCTATCCATCATAAAGTACAATTGTATTAATAAAATGCTTAATGACATATTGTAGCATTCTTGTTCATGAAAGTGATGTAAATGTAAATATGTGACCAAATGATGTAAATAAATGACCAAAAAAAAATAACATGTACTATTTTTCTATATGCTTCCAAAACCTCCCGATTATCCATGAGTTCAATAAAACTTTTTTGAAGGAAACCATGAAACCCTTGTCAGGTCTTTAAGAATGTTCAATATGCAATGTGTTTTTCTGTATAATCTTGGATCATTTTTATTAAGATAAATTTCCACTAAAGAATAAGATTTATTCCACTATTTTTCCACCATAACTTCTTTAACACCTGAAGTGACGAATAGATCCAACACAACTATGTTTCCTTTAGATAAATAGTCCTTAATGTATCTTTCTATAGTCCAATATTATTTTGTAATTTCACAAGAAAGCAATAAGAAATGACCATCATCACATTTGTTTTGCCACTGACTTGATACACTTACATAAAAACAGAAAACATGGTCACAGTGTACTTTTATATTGCATATTTTATTAAGAATTTTGCTTCTGTAATTTACAATTATTGACAATGATACAAGTTTCAATATAAGTTTCAATCCAATGAATTTCTCTTGCTATTATACTGTAGATCAGGACAGGATTTACTGCTTAACACAATGGATGAACAGAGACAAAACAAATACTTTAAACCTCATACACTGTTTTGTGTAGAAAGACCTGCAAAATAAATTTGATCTAATAAAAAACACATATTTACATTTACATTTGCCAGACGCTTTTATCCAAAGTGACTTACAGAGCCTTTATTACAGGGACAATCCCCCCGGATAACCTGGGGTTAAGTGCCTTGCTCAAGGACACAATGGTGGTGGCTGTGGGGTTCGAACCAGTGACCTTCTGATTAGCAGCCCTGTGCTCTAGCCACTACGTATATATAAATATTTCAAGTACTATATAAGTGTTAGTTGATTCAGAGACATGTTTTGGATGTGGAACCAAAAAGAGAAATTAAAAGTTACAAGCCTAAAGCAATAGCGCACATGTTCACAGAACAGTTATGCCCCTTCAGACTTTCATGTGTATTATACATTATTTATGGAAGGTTATAAAAGTATAGGGCTTAAACAGGACTTTGAAACACCATGTTCTCTTTATGAGTCTCTTTTGAAAAGATGCAGTTACATCATGTGATAATCTGAGAGGAATCTTGAAAATGCTGATCCCATTCTTCTAATGACATTTTGGAATTTGAGTTTGTACACAACATTACCAAAGAGCAATGTTGCATAAACATTTTAGTTATCTACCAGACTTTGAGACCTGATCAGATATTTCTCCATCAGAGCTTCACTGGCTAAAACTGAAACTAAAAGGTTTCACACACGTTTCTTTTAACAAATGCATTGACATTGAAGTGTAGTGTACAATGTAATTTTCATGCACACATCTACTTTAGGTGTGCTTATTATATGTGTATGTCTGAAAGTTTTACTCATTTGCATATGCTTATGTTAAAGAGACTGCTGTCTGCCCAATTACAGTGTTGCAAGGTGTGGCCTTGCCTTGCTTTACAAAACCATATAAAGACGTGTTTTGATGTCAGGGAACAAATAATACTGGAGTTCAAATTGTGAAAAGGTATGTTGCACACAGCTCACAATTTTAGAGGAGACTGGTGTTGTTGTTTTGTTGGTGTGACTGTTGTCACAATGGCTATTTTTGAGGTTTTGAGTATTATTTTTGCATTAATGCTTGTTTCATTTAGCAGTGGTTTTGTACATTGGTTTCAAACATGGTTATAAATCAGAATAAGGTTTGAATCATCCAAACAAAAATTCCAGTCTCATCATGTTTTTATTATCGCTTTAGGATAAACAAGTGAACACAATATAACCACAATGTCAACTTTATAATAAATGTAAATTAAAAAATTCCAAAAGGTTGAACTGTGTTCTTGGGACATGGGTATTTCTCATAAATTTCAGGTTGAGGTCAGTTATCACGCATTTTTTTGTTTCCAGGGCAATAACTGAAAATGTTCAGAGCTTTATGTAGAAAAGACTTTAAGATGCGTGCCTGCCTGGAGAATGAATCTATAATCAGGCACAAAATAATTTAACAAAAACTTCAAACAAACAATCCAACACTGAGAAAATATTCACTGAAGTAAAATGTGTGACAACTTGCCACTGTATGTGCCCTATAACATGTATTAAGGTCAGTTTTCAAGCATTGAATCTGTTTTTGTGTTTGACTGGATGATCAGCATTCTAAGTGGATGATACAACTAAATGGTAACTGTATTTTATGTTGTAAATACAACAAATTGTTGCTTGATTTGCTTGATTTACTGACTAATATTGCTCATAAGCTTTTATTGTGATATAGTTTTATTTTTTGGTAATTAATCAATTTAAAATGTATTTCTGAAAATGTGCTTCCTGGAGGCACAATTTAAAACAACCCAAAGAAAAGTGAACATTGTAAAACAACTCTTTCCTACCCAATTTATTTGAAATGTCAAGGTGAATTATTAAAAAAAAAACATAATTTCTCTTTACATGTATAAAATAAAAATATGCCAGAATGGGTTAACAGGGATGTAAATTTAGCTATTGCTCCAGCCTGATCACATTATTTTACTTAGCTATTCATACATAACATTTAAATGTACATTTTTGTATTTTAGACACTGAAATGTACAACATGGACATATTAATAGCATGTTAAACACAAACATTGTATTTATTTTCAGCTTTATATATGTACAGTATTTCCAAATCCTTTATATAGGGGCTAGTTAGTTTATGACCATACAGTATGTTAGTTTATATTTATTGATTCATATTTATTAACTCATATTTATAGAAACCATTTATTTTGTTTATTTCTATCTTTTCATGCAAATGTTACATTTGAATTTGATGTCAGATAATAGTTTATCTAGTCCTCAGAAAAAAAGGGGGATTTTTGCCTTTCATTTTTAAATAAACCCATGGGAAACTATATATTTTTACAATTCAAGTAACATTGAATTTATGATTTTATTTACTCAAAGTTCATTTTTACAAGCATTAGGTCTTGTGTTTATTTTGAACCTTGAATAAAGCGCTTTAGAATATTATTCCATTCAGTGGCCTAATATATAGTATTACTAGTTAAATAATACAATATTTGACAGATTTTTAGTCAAAATTATTTTGTTTATCTTTACCAGAAAGATGTCTGACTCTGAGACCATTGAACTGGCTTGCCTTGGCCGACCTTTTCAGTTAGGAATGCTTTATGACTGCAGAAGAGATGTCCTAATTCCAGGTAATAAAAAGCATATAAATACCCTTCTTTGGTATTGTAATTGACACAGGGGAGGAAACAATCAAAATAGTTTGAAAATAAAAATACTGCATTTCCATCTGCTTTATCTCTCACAGTATTTATCTAAGCATTCATGAAAATGTATTAGAATCTGCTGTATTTTATTACACATATAGTTTTCTTTGTTTATATGCTGCACATTTGGAGTGACTAATGGGGCTTTTCCACTGCACAGTACAAGTGGACTCGACTCTGCTCGCTTTTTGGGGGTTTTCCACTGTGGATAGTACCTTTTACCTGGTACTTTTTTTTAGTACCACCTCGGTCGAGGTTCCAAGAGAGCCAAGCCTATATTAAATTTGAAGTCAAAACCCTGCAGATCACAGATTAGTCAGAGAGAATCATCATCATTAGTCAGAGAGAAAGTTAACAACAGTGATAGCAGTATTATTTGTTCATGCAACTTTCAAATTGTAAAAAGAAATGGCCGTGCTCAAAACCACACCGTGGTCAATAAACAAGGCACAGACGTTCCTCTTGTTAGCGACGAATGAAACGACACAAAACGTAAAAGTCTTTCAGGATGTGTCTCAGGTGTTGGCCGTACACGGCTACCACTGGACCTACCAACAGTGTAGGGAAAAGTACAAAAAACATAAAACTGACTACAGAACCATCAAGGACCACAACAGCCAGAGTGGTTCAAACCAAAGAAAGTGGTTTGACCAAATGGATGCTATGGATGGTACGTTAACTCTATACTCTACTTGAAAGCTTCACTTTATTTAGTTACCAGCTACTGGAAAGCTTGCTTCTAAAACAACCAGGCCAATTTAACTGTTTCACTTGTATAAAATCACCATGCAACATCTGCTTTATGCAGCACAATGAGCTAGTAGCTAACAGCTAGCAGTCGTGTTATTGTTTTGGTCAGTAATGTTTGTGTTACATTTAAGATGATGTCACGACAGTAGAGGCAGCGCAACTATGGCGATCAGCCTATAATCCCACCCACGTTTTGCACTAAACTGCTAAAGCAAGCTCAGAAAAGTAAAGCGAGTAGTCTAGCCTTTTATAGATCCTGCAATATTTGCCAAAAACACCTAAAAAAGGCCTACCCAAATTAAAATGCATGCTGTTCTTGAACCCTTTGGAGTATATGCATGCTTTTGGTCTCTTTTGAAAGGGGAGACTTTGAGGTTTGTTCCTAAACAGAATCACTGTAAGTCTTACTTGTATTGAGTAATAGAACTTTGAACACACTCAAAAAGTGGAAATAAAATTCCGCCTACATTTTTTTTGTAAAAAGATGCCTGCAGATAACTACAGCTGGGAGGTATTAGCTGGAAAACACAATTAGATCACAGCATGAAGCCTTACCAAACCCAATTTAAAATTTGATAACAATACATTAGAAAATGAGTGTTTTACACATGTTTATCTAAGTGTATGTATAGGCTTCAAGGATATTGATACCTGGTCACACCTCTATCATGCACCGACTGGCTCAAATGACCTGTCCATCTAAAGTTCAGGGGTCAGCGGACATTTTGACATAAAAATATCTGTAATGTTTACATGTTCAAGATAGCTTCATCAAAGAATGCGTGGAAGTTGTGTTAGCTCTGTCGGTTAGCTTGAAATGCTACGTCTATACTACGTGGGTGTTTATTGATATATAAATGTGTTATACTTCGTTGAATTGGATTGTATGGACCCTTTACAGTGTAACTAAACCATTTTTGATGGAATGAAGTGGATCAGTAGAGTAAGATGAGCTTTATAGGTGAGTTTCTACCATTTTGTATTTTTTTATTTTGCTGTAAGTGGTCTGAGAAATACACCGATTGTATCCGCTGTGTTAAGTGTATATTAAAATGGTTTACATCGTTCGAATCACAAGAGTCTCAGCTTTCCAACAATGTAAGATATGTTTATCTTTTAATTTTTGAGTTTTTGTATATCGCGAAGATATTGCGCAATAGTATGTCACGACCCGTCGGGCTTTTAAAAGGCTAGTCGAGTTGAACCATAGCGTGCAGTGGAAAAGTGACATAATTGATCACTACTTTGTTATAGCTGTACGATCTGTTACACACCAATCAAACTAACATATGCATTTGGCCTATTTTGTTAGTAGCATTTTAAAGCCATATTTAATTTCTGGTTTATCGAGTGTGTGCATAATGTTCCTCTGGTTTCATGACACAGGACCAGAAACAGCAGAAAATAGCATTTACTACAAAGTATTTAGAGGATCTGCCATCATCTAAGGATTAGAAGATCACCAATGATAAATGATTACTGTGTTGCGGTGTTGTGGTACCCTCCACGCTCTGCTCCTGGATCTGCTTGGATGCCAGATTCCCCTTTATTTTGGACACTTATTCCCTCATGGAAACTTTTATTCCCCTTTTTGTAAATTTATGTTTATTATTATTTCCAATAAATGCCACTCCAAAGATTGATGCCACACCCACTGTGTCTGTCTCTTACTCACCCCACCACAGTGGGTGTGGTGCCAAAGCCTCGGAGAGGCGTTTATTGGAAATAATAATACAGGAGCAGATCGGGGAGGGTAGCAGCCGAATTAGATTGTAGCACGCGCTGATTATGCATACAAGGAGATAGACGTCGGCTCCCAGATGGGAGGCACACTCTGCATTTGATGTGTTGACGAGGCTCCAACACATCAGGTGTGCATCATCCTCTGCTGCCCAAACCACGTATCATAAATTTGCACCTCTCCTTGTCTCCAGCCTACTCCCGTTGTGAGCCTGGATGAAGGACGGGGAGGCAGGGCGAAGATGATGAGAGGGAGGGGCAGGTCATTCCACCATTCTCATCTATGGGAGCAAGTTTCAGAGAAAAGCTTTAGTTTCAAAGTCTCTGCCCATGTATACAACCACGGAGGTCGTTTCCAAGTCTCTGCCCATGTATACGACCATGGAGATCGTTTACAAATCTCTGCCCATGTATACGACTGTGGAGGTAGTTGCTAAGTCTCTGCCCATGTATACAACCACGGAGGTCGTTTCCAAGTCTCTGTACATGTATACGACAACGGAGGTCATTTCCAAGTCTATGTCCATGTATATGACCACGGAGGTTGTTTCAAAGTCTCTGTCCATGTTCACGACCACAGAGGCCGTTTCCAAGTCTCTGCCCATGTTCACGACCACAGAGGCCGTCTCTGAGTCTCTAAACATGTATACGACCACGGAGGTAATTTCCAAGTCTCTGCCCATGTATACGACCACAGAAGTCATTTCCAAGTCTGTCCATTTTCACGACCACAGAGGACATCTCAAAGTCTCTGCCCATGTATACACCCACGGGGGTCTTTTTCAAGTCTCTGTCCATATACACGACCACATAGGTTATCTCTGAGTCTCTGCCAATGTATAGGACCACAAAGGTTGTTTCTAAGCCTCTGCCCATGTTCATGACCACAGATGTCGTCTCAGAGTCTCTGCCCATGTTCACAACCATAGAGGTTGTCTCCGAGTCTCTGTCTATGTCCATGACCACAGAGGTCATTCCTGAGACTCAATCCATACCCACGACCACAACTCCGCCTTCCATGACTTGGCCCTACATCATGGCCACCAAGCCTGAGTTCCATGGCATGGCAGCCACGCCAGAGTCAGCTCCAGGACATGTCACAGCCATGCCAGAGTCAGCTCCAGGCCATGTCAGATTCAGACCAAAGTCAGCTCCAGGTTATGCCACAGCCACATCAGAGTCTGCTCCAGGCCATGCCACACCAGCGTCTGCTCCAGGCCATCTCACAGCCATGCCAGAGTTTGCTCCAGGCCATGCCACAGCCACGCCAGAGTCTGCTCCATGCAATGTCACACCTGAGTCTACTCCATACCATGTCACCACCACGCCTGAGTCTGCGCCATGCCACAGCCATGCCAGAATCAGCTCCAGGCCATGCCACAGCCATGCCAGAGTTTGCTCCATGCCATGTCACGCCAGAGTCTGCTCCATGCCATGTCATGCCTGAGTCTACTCCATACCATGTCACCGCCATGCCAGAGTCTGCTCCAGGCCATGCCACAGCCACGCCAGAGTCTGCTCCATGCCATGTCACGCCAGAGTCTGCTCCATGCCATGTCACACCTGAGTCTACTCCATACCATGTCACCGCCATGCCTGAGTCTGCTCCATGCCATGTCACACCTAAGCCTGTTCCACGCCACGTCACAGCCATGCCTCAGCCTGCTCCATACCATGTCACAGCTATGCCTCAGCCTGCTCCATTCCATGTCACAGTCACAGCTCAGCCTGCTCCTTACCATGTCACAGCCACTCCTCAGCCTGCTCCATGCCATGTCACAGCCATGCCACAGCCTGCTCCATGCCATTTCACAGCCACATCTCAGCCTGCTCCACGCCATGTCATAACCTTGCCTCAGCATTCTCCATGCCATGAAATAAGCAAACCTCTGCTCCATGTTCCAGGCCTGCCTCTACTCCACGGTCCAGGACTCACACCTGCTACGTCTAGTCACCACAGCCCCAGTCCCCCTCACAGCTCCATTTGAACACTGTGTTTTTGGTTTGGGCCATCTGGAGCTGGCCCTAGAGGGGGGAAAATGTCATGTCTAGATGTATTTTTGTTCATGTTTTGTTTTCATGTCTTTTATTTTGAAATTCTAGTTCCTGTTTCTCTTGTCATGTGATTTCATGTTTCCCTCTATGTTCATGTGACTTGTTTTCCTTGGTTTATTGTCTTATCAGTTCTAGTCTGTCATTGGTTTAAGGTTATTAGTCTTGTTATCTTGTTTAGTGTTCTGTTTGATCATTGGTTTATGTTCCCCATGTCATGTATTTAAGCCCTCATGTTTACCATTTTCCTTTGTCTAGTATTGATGTTTGTTTGTGTAGCACATTTCAAGTTCATGTTAAGTTTAAGCTTAGCCTACTAAGTTCATGTTTATGTTTATGTTTCAAGTTTATGTTATGTTTTATTCATGTTTATAGTTAGGGTTTTTGGTTTTCACATTGATTATTAAATTGCACTTGGGTTCTTCATTTCATTATCATTGTCTTCATCTTTGCCAGCTACATCGTTACATAAATGTACAGCATTTTTTAATCTAGGTTACAGTTAATTTAATACAAAATTGTTCATTGTTAATGTTTTTTGATAATAGATTACCTAATGCTATTTTATAGACCTTGAAATGTATTTTTTTTTTTAAGTAGACCTGATCTCATTCATTTTCAATGAGAGCTAATCCGACTGGAAGTTAGCATGCACACACTCGTATTTCAAAAATACCACAGCTAAAAGAAACCAAATTTTTGGGGGTGTGGTCTATATGACACACTACCACATCACTGTTCAAAAATTAATTGCTGGGTCTCAGAAGACAAAAATTGAAATCAATATTATTTTGCTTCTTGGTATTATTTTCTGTAATTAACTGGATATAATTTTGTTAAAGGAATTACTCTCTGGGATGCTGAGATGCTACAGAAGAATATAAATGTACGGCCACAGCCAAACACTGACTTCAAAATCATTGCCTCAGATACAAGTGAAGACAAAGTAGAAGCTCTGAATGTTTCTGCATCTCTTAAAGCCAGCTTTCTGGGTGGATTAGTCAGTGTGAAAGGGTCAGCTGACTTTTTAAATGACAAGAAGAAGTCCAAACATCAGTCTCGAGTCACCTTACAGTATCGGACAACCTTACGCTTTGAGCAGCTAACTATGGAGCATCTTGGAGCAGGAAACTTTAAGCATTGCAATGTATTTGAGGAGGGCTCTGCCACACATGTTGTTACGGCTTTACTGTATGGAGCCCAAGCATTTTTTATCTTTGACCGTGAGATTTTAGCTAATGAAAACCACCAAGACATACAAGGAGACCTCAAAGTGTCAATAAAAAAGATACCTTTAATATCAATTGAGGGTAAGGGATCTTTGAAAATTAGTGAATCTGAACAAGAGAAAACAAACAAGTTCAGCTGCACGTTTCATGGGGATTTTGCCTTGGAAAACAATCCAGTTACCTATTCAGATGCAATCAAGGTGTACTCAGAGCTTCCAAAACTATTGGGACAAAATGGAGAACAAGCTGTGCCCATGACTGTGTGGCTGTACCCCCTGAAAAATCTAGATTCTGCAGCTGCTCAGTTAGTCAGGGAGATCAGTGTTAGCCTTGTACACCGTGCCCAACGCATCATGGATCAACTGGATGATTGTGACATGCAATGTCAGGACCTGATGAAGGACAATGTTGCCATTAAATTCCCTGAAATCAAAGACAAGCTCAGAAAATTTAAAGACCTCTGCTCAGAGTACAAAATGGTTTTCCAAAAACGTCTCTGCAAGCTTCTTCCATCTATAAGAGGTGGAGGAAAAGAGGAACAGGAGCTTGCTGATGATCTGAACAACAAAGAAAGATCCCCATTTCAGGGTGCTCTGATAATCAAGTATCTAAATGAGCGAGAGCGAGAGATCAATGTTGTTCGATCTTACCTAGACATTATGAAGGATGTCCCTGTTCTTTCATCCAGCAATGACTTGGACAAGGTTGTCCTAAAAGCAACCAATGACTATGTGATAGCTTTTGCACTCTCCTCCTTAAATGAAGAGGAACCATACCTTTTAGACTTGGAGAGATATCTAAAGGAACAATCATGTGACAACAGAGAGATCAGTTATGACCAAAGCTCTTCAAAGGAGCCAGAGAAGTGGTTTTCATCTGGAGATGCAACTGCACTGACCAGGGAAAATATACAGTCCTTCCTAGATTTCAAACAGGCTAATAGTTCAAGAAGGAATATTGACTTTTGCATTGCATCAATTCCAGACAAACTCAGCACTGCCTCTTCAATTCATGTTTTTGAAAGAGGGAGACACATGAGCTCACAGTTTGAGCTCCCCTCAAAACCTCCAACACCTATCGTCTTAAGTGCTGAGCATGATTGCATACACCTGCAAATCAAACCTCCTAACCATGGTGCTGGTTGTGTGGACTCATACTATATTTCATATCAGTCAATGCAGAGCTCTGAATGGACAGAGGTGCGTACAAATGGGACTTCTGACCAGGTCACTGTTAAGCAGTTAGAGCCACATAAAGAGTATCATTTCAACTGCAAGGCTGTGTGTCGTCCAGGGGTAAGTCCCTCTAGTGACACTACATCATTCTTCAGGACACGTCCATGTGCCCCTCCTGGAGCACCCATATTGAAAAGAGTAGAATCTGTGTTGGCAACTGTAGCCTGGGATGTTCCTACATCTGTTGGTGATGATGTCCTGATCAATGAATATGTGTTGGAATTCAGAGAATGTACAAAGGATAATGAAAATGAGAAATCATGGAAGTCAGAGAAATCTACATACAGGGAGTGCACTCTTCCGGGATTGAAAGAAGACACAGTTTACACAATCAGAGTTTTGGCAAACTGTGGTAATGAAGGAATGAGTCTCCCCAGCCCTGAAACAGTGTTTTCAACCAGTTTTAAGGGTAAACAGTCAAGTAAGGATGGGAGTGGTTTGTTCTTGCAGCAATCTACACGTTTAAAAAAGGGCAATCCTTCAGTGCATGCACTGATACTACACCAGAAAATAGGAGAGAGCATAGATTTTCATCAGTATGTATTTGGAAGAAAGGTGGAGGATGTGAAAAACAAAGTAATTCTGCTTTTGGGATCGACAGGTGCAGGAAAGACCACACTCGTCAATGTTATGGTAAATTACATATTGGGGGTAAAGTGGCAGGACATATACCGCTTCAAACTAATCAATGAAGTGACCAATCGCACACAGGCTGAGAGTCAAACATCTACTGTCTCCTCATATGAGCTGTACAATCAACCTGGCTTTCAAATTCCCTATTCTCTCACAATTGTAGATACACCAGGATTTGGGGATACAAGAGGAATCGCACATGATAAACTGATAACAGAGCAAGTCAAGCGCTTTCTCTGTAGCCCTTTGGGAATTGATCATATTGATGCTGTCTGTTTTGTTGTCCAGGCCTCTCTTGCCCGCCTTAGTGCCAATCAGAGGTACATCTTTGACTCAATTTTGTCCATTTTTGGCAAAGACATTGCAGAGAACATAATGGTTTTGGTGACATTTGCAGATGGCAAAGACATCCCAGTGCTAGAAGCCATCAAAGCAGCAGATTTGCCTTGTCAAAAAAATAAAAAGGGACAACCCACCCATTTCAAGTTCAACAACTCAGCTGTGTATGCAGACAAAAAAGTAGAAGAACCCACAACATCTGACAATGATTCAGATGATGATGATGATGATGATGATGACGGCAATGATCAGAAACTGAGTGAGATTGTCTGGACATCAACCTTCAGACAGATGAAGGCTTTTTTCAAGGCACTGGGGTCCATTGAAAGTAAAGATCTGAAACTGACTATAAAAGTCTTGGAGGAACGAGAGCGTCTTGAGAAAGCCATGGCAAGTCTGACTCCTCAGATAACTGCAGGTCTTTCTAAACTGAGTGAGATAAAGAAATTCAAGCAATGTTTGGACAATGAGAATGAGCACATGGCACAAAATGAGGATTTTGAGCAAGAAGTAGAGGTGATGAAAGCAAACAGAACTCCTGTAAATTCCTTTACCATGAATTGCAACACATGCTTTTTCACCTGTCACTCCAACTGCTTCCTTCCTGAAAACGATTCAGTAAGTAATTGTGCTGTGATGGATGATGGCTACTGCGTTGTTTGTCCTGGAAACTGCTCTTACTCTGTTCATTTAAGAGAAAAGGTCATGTGGACATATGAAACGGTAATAGAGAGAAAGACCATTAAGGAGCTAAAGGACAACTTCATGAAGGCAAAAGGAAAATTTATGGACTCCAAGCAAATGCTTGATGAACTTGAGCAGGAACTCCATGGAATTAAGGACAAATTAATGAAGCTGATAAAAATGTCTTCTGATTGCTTGAGACGACTGGATGAAATTGCACTGAAGCCAAAATCTCTCTCCACAGCGGAGTACCTTGAAATCCTGATCAAAACAGAGAAGGAGGAGAAAAGCCCTGGCTTTGAGGACCGTATTGTTGGACTTGAGAAAATGAAACAAGAAACCCTTATTCTCGAAAAGATTGCAAGAGGAGAGAATCTGCTTGAAAAAGAGCGCCGCATCATTGTGAAGAGAGAGAATCGTATGAAGACTGTTGCACTGAATATTATGAAAGTGAAGCAAGTTGTTAGTGCTTTACAGTCACAAAACAAGCAGGAAAAAAGCCATGAAAAGGATGGAGGCTCTTGTCCTGATGACCAGGAGATGTCCTAATCAAAATAATGGCTGATTACATAAAATGTAAAATTTGAATTTGCTTTATAATATCATGATATAGCTTCAAACATTAAAGCTTCACTTACTGATCAAACCTCATTATATATCAAAAAGTCACTACAAGAGTAATTCCTTGTTAATCTTTGAATTTTAAACAATGATGGCTAATCCATTATCATACTTGTTGGCAATTCTCAATGTATACAATGCATATTTTCAAGCACTTCTTTTGAGTTTTCAAGAAATAATGGGTAAGGTTTAGTAGAATGGCATAAAACACTTTGAAATGTAGAAATATGGATTCTTCCCATGGAGCCATGAAATTAAATAAAATATCAAAAGCTTAATGGTTGTTTTTTTATGCTGGATAGATATACAGATATGGATGGATGGATGGATGGACCTCTGGTGAGTTTAGCTAACCATGCTAAGCAATCTAGGACAGGGAACTGTTTGTAATCATGTGTACCAATCACTCAAGTGGAATGCTACTGAAAAGACAACGAGAGCATTGATGAGATTTGTGTGTCATTTACTTGAAGATACGCTGCAGATATGCTGCTCATTGTTACTCAAAAAATGTCAGCTCTGCAGCAAGTGTTTCTTGAGACAGCTACAGTACTATAATTTAGAGAACGACAAAAATTATTAATAATTCTGCTGCCATTCAGGATGAACTGTGTAATCACAGCGATGTATTTATTGTTTTTCACTTTCCTGAGAATGCATACTTATTCCAGCGAACTATTTGCTTTTTGCCCATTAAACAACAACTACAGTAAACCTTTAATCTGTAGGTCTAGTTTAAAATAGATTACATTCATGCAATGACTACCTTGTCATTTATTGATGTTCTCTGTTTGAAATCAGAGGTTGTCAAATTAGTATTAAAATAATTAATGTATTATTATTGTTTTTGTTGTTGTAATTATTATAAGGTGACTCTCTAGAGTCAGCGTCTGATAAACTTCTCAAGATGGTTTTTCTTATGGCAATTTCTTCTCTAAAAAGAATTGGGGATCTAGCCAGGACTGGCTAAAGCAATATTGCACCCTCACCCTGATTACCTGCCTAAGGTTCCTTTCTCAACCGTACATCCAGTCACTCTCGAAGCATTCTGCTCCCCGCCATTTATAACACCGGAGCAGGAAAGACTTCACGGACTGTGTCCAGTCCGCGCCCTTCAGACTTATGTCCACCACACTAGCCAGTGGCGTAAGTCAGGGCAGCTATGTCATATGCATGTTCAATATAACTGTTTGGGTTTTTGACTTCAAATCGCATTTTTACTTTATTTTTCTTACCTGTGACATTGAGACACTGCCTCTCTGATTACAATGGTCTTCAAGCGTCTCTGTGTGCATGCACATCTTGTTAGAACCTGGAAAATTCCAACCCTGTGCTGTTAAAATTAATCACAATATTACAACAACATCAACAACAATACTGACAAGAAAAATAAAAAATCACTAACTGCTCTTGGCTGTCTTTAATAAGCCCTCTACATTTGAACTTGAACCCAAAGTTAGGTCTAAAAAATAAAATTTGCAGCTAATTGTGTGCTGCGCTTAATTAAAAGAAATCTTCTACCTCCTCGTATCTTAAGAGATTGACCAGGGAATTTAAACGTATGCATTTACACATATACACATTTGCTGTATGCACTACACAATGTGAACACATTTATCCGGTGGGAAAAAAATGTGGTGGAAGAAGTTTGGTTTTATTAATGCTGAGTGGACACATCCCCTGCGTATTCTACATCAATGTATGCAGATAACATTTAAACATCAGTAAGTTATACAGTATACATATGGTTTGGCTTTACATATGCAATGCTCCTCATGTTGAAAATGCTGCAGAGCTGAAATGAATTATAAAAATTATTATTGTTGATAGTATTGAAGTGACCAATTTAAAACAACTAAAAGTTTAATTTCAAACTTACAGATGGGAAAAGTCTAAAAAAAAAAACAACAATAGAAAAATTACAAATCTAAAGTGACATTTAACGTTAGATGGGCAAACTATGATGTAAAACTATGAATAAAAGTAGATTTATTCATCTCCCCAGAGTCTCCCCAGCCCTGAAACAGTGTTTTCAACCAGTTTTAAGGGTAAACAGTCAAGTAAGGTTGGGAGTGGTTTGTTCTTGCAGCAATCTACACGTTTAAAAAAGGGCAATCCTTCAGTGCATGCACTGATACTACACCAGAAAATAGGAGAGAGCATAGATTTTCATCAGTATGTATTTGGAAGAAAGGTGGAGGATGTGAAAAACAAAGTAATTCTGCTTTTGGGATCGACAGGTGCAGGAAAGACCACACTCGTCAATGTTATGGTAAATTACATATTGGGGGTAAAGTGGCAGGACATATACCGCTTCAAACTAATCAATGAAGTGACCAATCGCACACAGGCTGAGAGTCAAACATCTACTGTCTCCTCATATGAGCTGTACAATCAACCTGGCTTTCAAATTCCCTATTCTCTCACAATTGTAGATACACCAGGATTTGGGGATACAAGAGGAATCGCACATGATAAACTGATAACAGAGCAAGTCAAGCGCTTTCTCTGTAGCCCTTTGGGAATTGATCATATTGATGCTGTCTGTTTTGTTGTCCAGGCCTCTCTTGCCCGCCTTAGTGCCAATCAGAGGTACATCTTTGACTCAATTTTGTCCATTTTTGGCAAAGACATTGCAGAGAACATAATGGTTTTGGTGACATTTGCAGATGGCAAAGACATCCCAGTGCTAGAAGCCATCAAAGCAGCAGATTTGCCTTGTCAAAAAAATAAAAAGGGACAACCCACCCATTTCAAGTTCAACAACTCAGCTGTGTATGCAGACAAAAAAGTAGAAGAACCCACAACATCTGACAATGATTCAGATGATGATGATGATGATGATGATGACGGCAATGATCAGAAACTGAGTGAGATTGTCTGGACATCAACCTTCAGACAGATGAAGGCTTTTTTCAAGGCACTGGGGTCCATTGAAAGTAAAGATCTGAAACTGACTATAAAAGTCTTGGAGGAACGAGAGCGTCTTGAGAAAGCCATGGCAAGTCTGACTCCTCAGATAACTGCAGGTCTTTCTAAACTGAGTGAGATAAAGAAATTCAAGCAATGTTTGGACAATGAGAATGAGCACATGGCACAAAATGAGGATTTTGAGCAAGAAGTAGAGGTGATGAAAGCAAACAGAACTCCTGTAAATTCCTTTACCATGAATTGCAACACATGCTTTTTCACCTGTCACTCCAACTGCTTCCTTCCTGAAAACGATTCAGTAAGTAATTGTGCTGTGATGGATGATGGCTACTGCGTTGTTTGTCCTGGAAACTGCTCTTACTCTGTTCATTTAAGAGAAAAGGTCATGTGGACATATGAAACGGTAATAGAGAGAAAGACCATTAAGGAGCTAAAGGACAACTTCATGAAGGCAAAAGGAAAATTTATGGACTCCAAGCAAATGCTTGATGAACTTGAGCAGGAACTCCATGGAATTAAGGACAAATTAATGAAGCTGATAAAAATGTCTTCTGATTGCTTGAGACGACTGGATGAAATTGCACTGAAGCCAAAATCTCTCTCCACAGCGGAGTACCTTGAAATCCTGATCAAAACAGAGAAGGAGGAGAAAAGCCCTGGCTTTGAGGACCGTATTGTTGGACTTGAGAAAATGAAACAAGAAACCCTTATTCTCGAAAAGATTGCAAGAGGAGAGAATCTGCTTGAAAAAGAGCGCCGCATCATTGTGAAGAGAGAGAATCGTATGAAGACTGTTGCACTGAATATTATGAAAGTGAAGCAAGTTGTTAGTGCTTTACAGTCACAAAACAAGCAGGAAAAAAGCCATGAAAAGGATGGAGGCTCTTGTCCTGATGACCAGGAGATGTCCTAATCAAAATAATGGCTGATTACATAAAATGTAAAATTTGAATTTGCTTTATAATATCATGATATAGCTTCAAACATTAAAGCTTCACTTACTGATCAAACCTCATTATATATCAAAAAGTCACTACAAGAGTAATTCCTTGTTAATCTTTGAATTTTAAACAATGATGGCTAATCCATTATCATACTTGTTGGCAATTCTCAATGTATACAATGCATATTTTCAAGCACTTCTTTTGAGTTTTCAAGAAATAATGGGTAAGGTTTAGTAGAATGGCATAAAACACTTTGAAATGTAGAAATATGGATTCTTCCCATGGAGCCATGAAATTAAATAAAATATCAAAAGCTTAATGGTTGTTTTTTTATGCTGGATAGATATACAGATATGGATGGATGGATGGATGGACCTCTGGTGAGTTTAGCTAACCATGCTAAGCAATCTAGGACAGGGAACTGTTTGTAATCATGTGTACCAATCACTCAAGTGGAATGCTACTGAAAAGACAACGAGAGCATTGATGAGATTTGTGTGTCATTTACTTGAAGATACGCTGCAGATATGCTGCTCATTGTTACTCAAAAAATGTCAGCTCTGCAGCAAGTGTTTCTTGAGACAGCTACAGTACTATAATTTAGAGAACGACAAAAATTATTAATAATTCTGCTGCCATTCAGGATGAACTGTGTAATCACAGCGATGTATTTATTGTTTTTCACTTTCCTGAGAATGCATACTTATTCCAGCGAACTATTTGCTTTTAGCCCATTAAACAACAACTACAGTAAACCTTTAATCTGTAGGTCTAGTTTAAAATAGATTACATTCATGCAATGACTACCTTGTCATTTATTGATGTTCTCTGTTTGAAATCAGAGGTTGTCAAATTAGTATTAAAATAATTAATGTATTATTATTGTTTTTGTTGTTGTAATTATTATAAGGTGACTCTCTAGAGTCAGCGTCTGATAAACTTCTCAAGATGGTTTTTCTTATGGCAATTTCTTCTCTAAAAAGAATTGGGGATCTAGCCAGGACTGGCTAAAGCAATATTGCACCCTCACCCTGATTACCTGCCTAAGGTTCCTTTCTCAACCGTACATCCAGTCACTCTCGAAGCATTCTGCTCCCCGCCATTTATAACACCGGAGCAGGAAAGACTTCACGGACTGTGTCCAGTCCGCGCCCTTCAGACTTATGTCCACCACACTAGCCAGTGGCGTAAGTCAGGGCAGCTATGTCATATGCATGTTCAATATAACTGTTTGGGTTTTTGACTTCAAATCGCATTTTTACTTTATTTTTCTTACCTGTGACATTGAGACACTGCCTCTCTGATTACAATGGTCTTCAAGCGTCTCTGTGTGCATGCACATCTTGTTAGAACCTGGAAAATTCCAACCCTGTGCTGTTAAAATTAATCACAATATTACAACAACATCAACAACAATACTGACAAGAAAAATAAAAAATCACTAACTGCTCTTGGCTGTCTTTAATAAGCCCTCTACATTTGAACTTGAACCCAAAGTTAGGTCTAAAAAATAAAATTTGCAGCTAATTGTGTGCTGCGCTTAATTAAAAGAAATCTTCTACCTCCTCGTATCTTAAGAGATTGACCAGGGAATTTAAACGTATGCATTTACACATATACACATTTGCTGTATGCACTACACAATGTGAACACATTTATCCGGTGGGAAAAAAATGTGGTGGAAGAAGTTTGGTTTTATTAATGCTGAGTGGACACATCCCCTGCGTATTCTACATCAATGTATGCAGATAACATTTAAACATCAGTAAGTTATACAGTATACATATGGTTTGGCTTTACATATGCAATGCTCCTCATGTTGAAAATGCTGCAGAGCTGAAATGAATTATAAAAATTATTATTGTTGATAGTATTGAAGTGACCAATTTAAAACAACTAAAAGTTTA
Organism: Moxostoma hubbsi; assembly: GCA_032164185.1. Taxonomy (NCBI): domain Eukaryota; kingdom Metazoa; phylum Chordata; class Actinopteri; order Cypriniformes; family Catostomidae; genus Moxostoma; species Moxostoma hubbsi. The sequence continues at coordinate 43,806,048 of JAVLUX010000009.1, read as the reverse complement.
ATTTCAAACTTACAGAGGGGAAAAGTCTAAAAAAAAAAACAACAATAGAAAAATTACAAATCTAAAGTGACATTTAACGTTAGATGGGCAAACTATGATGTAAAACTATGAATAAAAGTAGATTTATTGTGCTTACCATTTCCTCAGCATCCACCCACTGGAAGTCAGCCTTAATAAATCGAAGTGTGGCGCTTGCACATTGTGCAGTATCTACGGCATATGTGGCATAATGTTAAAGGTGAACTTCTAAAGATATCAATTGTAATTTTGCATTATATTTAGGAAATCCTGACCACTCACATTAAAATAAAGACTCCAGTCATATCACCAACCATATCAAATCTGTTTTATTCTACATGGAGGGGATCCGCACATGGGCACTGCCATGTTAGAATCACATGACCAGCCTAATACTACTTACTTAATCTCAGTAACTGTCCTGTTATTTGACACTTTCAGTCACTGATTGAAGTAAACATGGCTGACTGTGAATACTACATTTCTACAATGCCTTCTGAAACAATGCCTTCTTGATTTTAATTTAAGTTGTATCCAAGCCGCTAGATGTCAGTGTAAGTCCAAGATGACAACAAAGGCAAAAGAGTGCACCTTTACTGACCACAAAAAATTGTTTTGACTCATCCCTCTTTTTCTTAAAAAAGAAGCAAAAATCAAGGTTACCAATCCATAAATGTTAAAATACGGAAGTTTCAAAAGTATAGCCTCAAGACGTAAACAATATGCATGCTAACATTATTTTAGTGTGACAAAATCGCTTACTAACCCATACTGTGTAAAAGTAATCTAATTTTACAACAGCGTTGCCATGATGATGTAACTGTAAATAATTCCTTATTTCCTGGGAAGGGGTAAGCAGGAGACGGTGTACTGCATTCCAATGAAACAGTTCTTTATTTGAAGGTTAATCTTATTGCTTTTCAGCAACACACTCTGCACAAGTACACACACACACACAGGCAGCAAATACTACTCTCTCTCTCCAGTCTTCTGCCGTCTCCTCCCCATTCTCGTAGGCAGCTGTGGCTTCAAGCATCAAACAGAGCTGACTGGACTGAGGAGATAATTTTAACTCACTGCTTTGAAGCAAACATATAAAGCGAACATTTTTACAGGTTTGTTATTTGCTCATATCATTGTAATAATTTTATAGCTAAGATTATTTGTGTATTTATGATGTTGTTTTGTTGTATTTTAATAGTTTAATCTTTCAAATCTAACACAACAGCCTTTTGGTTTTCTGCCACCACATACTGCACATATGCAGACATTTTTGTAAACAATAGGATTGGTCTATACTTTGTTGTCATCCTAGAACAGTAGTCCACTTTGTTATATCACTGCATGACTGTGCCGCCATGTTTGTGACCAAAATTTCATTTACCTTTAGTGTTCTGCACTATGGGATGTGACAAAAATTGGTGAACTTTTTGTTCCCTATCAAAAAGCTACACTTTGATGCTGCGCTGATTTAGTGCTTTGGGAACGTTTTTAGGAGTGACCAGCTGTGAATATGTGTGCAACATGTCAATGAAATTGACATTTATTTATAGCCTCCACCGGTGACATCATCAGGATGCGCCAGTAAAGGGGCTATAAATAGATGCGCCACAGGTGCATCGTCAGATCTTTTGTCTTCAGATCATTCTGTGTGTGTTGTGCTTCTTGACAGTCAGAAGTTTCTACTTTCCTCTGTTAGGAGTTAAAATTGTTAGGCAGTGCGCAGAGTGTGTTTGGGGGGAAGAGCATGCTGCTCTTGCGTTGAGGTGGGGTGGGTGCTCATTGCGCTCTGTTCTCATTCAAAATGCTTCGCACTCGTCTTGCTTACTTCCGAGAGACAGCACCCAATCTTACATCATGGGGCTCTCGTATGGATCTGGCTGAGAAGCGAGAGACGGGTACGTCCCTATCGCTCGCTCTCTCCCCAGATCCCGCTGGTCCCTCCTGTGATCCTGAAGCGTGCTCTGGTGCCTCTTTGGTTCATGAGGGGGACCATGAATCTCTTGAGTCTGCGGACTTCGAGCTACCCACCTCTGAGCATTCTGCATGATAATAAAGCGACAGAGGAATTACTCGAGGTGGTTACTCGTGCGGTGGCCAGGGTTCAATTAGACTGGCCACGCGAACAAGAGACCCCCAAGTGCTCCAAACTGGAGGACAGATTTCTGTCTGGTGGCCAAGGGAAGGGAACACCTCATCAGTCCCTTTCCTTCTTTGATGACCTCCATGATGAGCTCTCTCGTTCACCTTATACTTCCTGTGTCTTTGTGCCCTCGACGTCGACATATTTGACTATCGTGGGTGCTGAGGCATGGGGGTATTCAGTGATGCCGCCAGTAGAAGAGACACTTACGGGTTATCTCTCGCCTGGCTCGGCATCATCGCTAAAAAGACCTACTCTCCCCACAAAGCCATGCAGGACCACCTCTACACTTGTGGGGAAGGCTTATCAGGTAGCAGGTCAGGCTGGTGCTGCCCTGCACACTATGGGAGTGTTACAGGCGTTCCAGGCTGACCTGTTGAAGGACCTGACAGCGGGCACCACGGTCGACGAAGAGGCTTTCTCAGAGCTTCGTCGAGCCACAGATCTGTCTCTCCGCACGATCAAGCTGATGGCTTGCGCCATTGGCAGTCTATGGCTGTCTTGGTCAGCACTGAGAGACACTTATGGCTCAACCTGTTCCAGGGGATTTCATCCAAGGGCCAGTCCCCTAAGGCAGATAAGGGTTACGAGCCGCACACTTCGTACCCTTTCTATGTGGTTCAGACAATGGTTCCTCACATTGGGTCCCACTCTAGGTGCATCTTGCCATCGCAAATTGCTAATGACAGACGCCTTCCTGACGGGCTGGGCTGCGGTCTTAAGTGGTCGTCCAGCTCAAAGGGAATGGGAGGGTCGTCAGCTCGATTGGCACATCAACTGCCTCGAGTTGTTGGTGGTATTTCTGGCTCTGAAATACTTCCTCCAGTATTTGAGAGGCTGTCATGTCCTGGTGCGTGTGTACAACACAGGAGTAGTCTCTTACATAAACCATCAAGGAGGTCTATGTTCACGCCAGCTCAACAGACTGGCACGGCAGATTCTCCTTTGGGCCCAGTGCAAGCTCCTGTCAATCAGAGCAGTTTATATCCCTGGATGCCTGAATGTGGGAGCAGATTTACTGTCCAGACTGAAAATACCGACGGGGGAGTGGAAACTCCACCCCAAGGTAGTAGAACAAATCTGGTTGAGATTTTACAGAGCGGAAGTGGACCTCTTTGCCTCATATCAGACAGCGCAATGTCCCCTCTACTTCTCTCTGAGTCACCCAGCACCCCTGGGTCTGGACGTGATGGCACATACATGGCCCAGAATGCGCCTGTATGCGTTTCCTCCAGTTTCTCTGCTCCCGGGAGTCTTGGCCAGAGTTCGCCAGCAAGGGTCTTGCCTCTTACTGATAGTGCCACGTTGGCCGAACAAGGTATGGTTCTCGGGACTAATGTCTCTCCTCGATGGCTCGCCTTGGGTGATTCCGTACAGGAGGGACCTTCTGTCCCAGACGCAGGGGACAATATTTCATTCCCGGCCCGAGCTGTGGAACCTTCATGATTGGCCCCTGAAGGGTACCAACTGAGGGACACTGGGCTTTCACCTGAAGTTATCGAGACCATTCTAAGTGCTATGGCTCCTTCTACTAGAAGAAGTTATGCCAATAAATGGGGTGTATTTGAAAGATGGTGCAGTGCACATAATGCAGATCCAGTTAACTGCCAGATTGCTTCAGTTCTGGACTTTCTGCAGGAAAAATTATCAGCAGGCACATGCCACGCCACTCTCAGGGTTTATGTGGCCGCTCTATCGGCTTGCCACGTCTTGATTGACGGGATTCCTTTGGGGAGACATCCCCTGCTTGCTCGCTTCGTTCGCAGAGCAATGCGTTTGAAACCTCATGCTAGGACCAGGATCCCTTCATGGGACTTAGCAATAGTCCTTGAGGGTCTGGTTCAGACCCCCTTTGAACCTCTAGAGTCAGCGTCTGATAAACTTCTGACTCTCAAGATGGTTTTTCTTATGGAAATTACTTCTCTAAAAAGAATTGGGGATCTACAGGCTCTGTCCATCTTGCCATCCTGCTTAGATTTTACCCCATGATTGGCTAAAGCAATATTGCACCATCACCCTGATTACCTGCCTAAGGTTCCTTTCTCGACCGTACATCCAGTCATTCTCAAAGCATTCTGCTCCCCGCCGTTTATAATGCTGGAGCAGGAAAGACTTCACGGACTGTGTCCAGTCCATGCCCTTCAGACTTATGTCCACCACACTAGCCAGTGGCATAAGTCAGGGCAACTATTTGTTTGTCATGGGGTCGTAACAAAGGGGCAGCTGCCACCAAGCAAACCATGTCACATTGAGTGAGGAATGCTATTGCCCTTGCCTATGAGGTGCGTGGTCAAGCTTCGCCAGTAGGTATCAGGGCTCACTCTACCAGAGGGGTCGCCTCCTCTAAAGCTTTGGCCAGAGGTGTCCCTCTGCAACATGTTTGTAATGTGGAGGGCTGATCCTCTTCGCATACATTCATAAGATTCTATAGTTTGGATGTTCACGCTACTCCGGGCTCTTATGTCCTTGAGTCTACATCACAAGCTCATGTCTGAGACCTTTCGCGCTCTTGTGAGCACAACTACACAACTGTAAGGGGTCCGGACATCCACAGTGTGGCGGTGTGGGTATTCTCATTCCCAAAGCGCTAAATCAGCGCAGCATCAAAGTGTAGCTTTTTGATAGGGAATGTCTTTGGTTGCATAACTGTAACCCCTGTTCCCTGATAAAAGCAGAAGGAGATGCTGCGCTTCATTGCCACACTGAAGATATCCCAGGACTGCTCTTCAGACAAAATACCTGACGATGCACCTGTAGCGCATCTATTTATAGCCCCTTTACCGGTGCATCATGATGATGTCACTGGCGGAGGCTATAAATTTTGTCAATTTCATTGACATGTTGCATATATATTCACAGCTGGTCACTCCTAAAGACGTTCCCAAAGCGTTAAATCGGCGCAGCATTTCATTCCGCTTTTATCAGGGAACAGGGGTTACAGTTAAGTAACCCAAGACGTCTCTATTTATAAATCTTGAAATACAGGTGATACAGCTGTTTAATTACCAGAGCCAAAATTGTATTTTTCTTTCAGTAAAATTAATTCATGCTTAACTAATTCACAGATAATATTGAGTTAATGTATGACTCATGCTTAGCTAAGCCATTCATTAATGATTGCCACATCAGCAACTAATAAGGAGTTTGTCGGATTAATATATTAATTCATAAATGAATTGCTATTAATTAATGGATTAATTCCCTAACAACTTATATAAATTATATAAACTAATAGTGTTAATTAATGTGTTAATTACCACAATGAGCCAAAGCCATGTAAATGAACTTCCACCCAATACGGGTACACTAATATGCATTAATACATGCTTAATTACTGCATTATTACTGAAAATTCCTGTGTTAATTAAAAAAATTACTTAATGATGAGTTAATAGTCATGTGCCTCAACAAGTAATGTCATAACATAATGATATCTTTGCAAACCATTAGTTAATACTTCATTAAAACAAATGCTGCTGCCAAAGTACTGCCTAAAAAGTCATGACTTGAGAAAAGCGACGTCACTGAAACAGGCCAATAAGCTTCCCATTTCTGCCTTTATTTTCTCCAAAAATTGGCCCCATTTACCTCCATTGTTCATGCCTCGCTGTTATATACATTTTTGCTTTTTGTAAAAAAGTTTGGGTGTAGGAACAAGGGGAGAGGTAATAACAGGACAAAGCAGGAGCGCATGGCATGTAGGATCAATACTCATAGTCGGTAGTGAGGTATGAACCTCCAAACCACCTGGAAAGGACCCACTAAGCGAGGTGCCAGTTTGTGGGATTCCACCCGCAGAGGGAAATCCTTGACTGACAGACAGACTCTTTTCCCAGGCCAGTAGGATAGAGAATATCTGTAATGACAATTGGCCTGGCCTGATATTGCAGAGAGACCTGCAGTAAGGCCGCCCAAGCTCTTTTCCAGGTCTTTCGACAGCACCATACGAAGAACTGTGCAAATGGAACACCCATCTCTGGTTCTTGGTCTGGGAACAGGGGAGGTGAACCCCAACTGGCATTCAAAGGTAGACATGCCAGTGGCGGAGCTCTGGAGCATGTTGTGTGAATACTCTGCCCAAGGAATTAGAGAGCTCCACAAGGAGGGTTTGGTGGAGACCAGGCATCTCAAGGTAACCTCCAAGTCCAGGTTCACTCTCTTGACCTGCCCATTGGACTGTGTGTAGAAGCCATACGATAAGCTAGCATAAGCCCCAAGAGTTTACAGAAGGCCCGCCAGAACTGGGAGGTGAACTGCGACCCTTGGTCAGAGGCAGTGTTTAGAGGAAGACCAAACATTTGAAATGCATGATCATAAACAAGTTTAGAAGTCATACAGGTAGAAGGCAATTGGGTAATGAAATGAATCAGCCAGGATGAATAACTGGGAACAAAAAGACATTCTTGTGGCCCATTGCCTGGGTCAAGTTCCTGTAGCCTCAATTCCCCAGCATACTGGGGCTACAATTCTAGAATTAGAAAGTACAGGGTTGGGGACACGAGTCTGGCTGGCTGGAACAGATGGGAAAGAGCATCAGGTTTTGGTTCTTGTTTCCTGGTCGATAAGACAGAGTGAAGTTGAAGCAATTAAAGAAAAAGACACACCTGGCTTGCCGATGGTTTAGCCGTTTAGCCTACTGGATGTACTGCAAGTTCTTATGATCAGTCCACACTAGGAATGGATGTGGAGCACCCTCAAGCCAATGACTCCACTCTTCAAGTGCAAGTTTGATGGCTAGCAAATCCCTGTCACCACATCTTATTTCCTTTCTGTAAGAGTGAGTTGGTGAGGCACAGAGTGCAACTTTTTATTGTGTGCTCTCTGGGACAAACTTACATCAACCCCCACATCAGAATCATCAACTTCAACAATAAATGGGTGGGCAGGGCCCATATTAGTATGGGTGCAGAGGTGAAAATTAATTTCAGTTCTAAAAAGGCTTCCTGATCTTGAGAAGACCAAAATAACTTAGTGTTCCCCCTTCCTTAAGATAAGGCAGATATAGAACCAGCCACTGTGCTGAAGATTCTGATGAACTACTGTGCATCCTTTAATAGAGGTAGGAATGGGCCAGTCAAAGACTGCTTGGATCTGAATACTCCTTTTACAAACAATGAACCCCAGGAAGGTTACCTGGTATGAGTGGAACTCACACTTCTCAGGTTTAGCAAACAATTGATTCTCAAGGAGCCACTGGAGAACCAGATGCACATAATGAATGTGTTCATAAAGAGACTCTGAATTTTTTTTAATGTCATCCAAGTAAATTAAGACAAATTGATTTAGCATATCTCTGAGGAAATCATTGATGATAGCTTGGAACACCACTGGGGCATTGGTGAGGCTGAAAAGTGGATGAATGAATCAACACAGAGGCCAAGCATCCTGGATATAAGCATTCATAGCTGCATGTTCATGAGAAGACAGGGAGAAAATCCTTCCCTGAGGAAGGCTGGTCCCAGGCAGCAAGTCAATAGCGCAGTCAAATGGTTGGTGAGGAGGCAGAGTGGTTACAATGCTCTTATTAAAAACTTCCTTAAGATCAAGGTACTTGAGAGGAACTAGGGATAATTCTGGAGACTGGAGTTTCAAAAGGTTTGGAGAGGGATTCTAGTTCTGAACCAATGGTCCAATCAGTGTGGGGATTATTCTTGTTTTGCCTGGGAGATCCAAGAGCCACAGGGAAATCAGGAGACTGTATAAGAAGAAAAGACACCTCCTCCTTGTGGTTTCTGATCTGAAGGTTAGTTTTTAGTTCAATGTTGCCTTTGCCCAATGGCCATCCTTCCAAAGCAGTAATAGTAATAGGTGTAGTGAGAGATGCGAGGGGAATCTTCAGGCGAAGGGCAAAGATAATGTTGCCGGCTGCTCTTGAGCCCAAGGAATGATCTCCCCAAGATATGGACATGGGCCGGAACACAGTGGTGTCATGTGACTTGGGAAGCTGTGTAATTTCTGTCAAAGCACTCCCCCAGCTGGACAGGACAGGCCTTTTCCAGAAGGTTCAGGGCAATTGGCTCAGAAGTGCTGGGCTGACCACAGTGAAGGCAGCATCTTTCCCTCATATGGTGGTCATGCTCTGTCTGAGAGAGTCTAGCTCTTCCAAGCTGCATGGGTTCTGGGGTATCGGACACTGAAGCGGGAATTAATGGCCCATGGGAAGTGGTTGTTACCCATTGCCGTTCATTGCGTCATTCACACAAATGGTTATCGAGACGAATGACAATTACAAACTCCAGGCCCCCAGTAGTTCCACTGGAAACAAACTCATCCTTGATGTGCTCCGATAGGCCATTCTTGAAGCTTCCTAGCTGTAATGTATCTCAGCTTGATTGGGAAAGGGGGAAGTGGTAACCTGATGCACATTCAACAAGATTTTAATTTGATATAAACGCTGAACTGACACATAACAACATACGTCGTAACACTCACAGCCCTGTGTGTGTCTTTTGTATCCCCGGTTCCTCCTTTATCTCTCTACTGCTGACTGGTCTACTCAGCGCCGGGAGTGCATCCTCCTTCTCGTCGCATACCCCCAAGCAACAGCCCCTCTGCCCCTTGGCGGACGGCAGCGGTTCTTCTGCTTCCTGGAGAACCACTCCATTACCGTCAAACCAATCCTCTCCTCTGCGTTGCGATCCTCTGTCAGCGGTGAGGGCTCTCTGATGACATGTCTTCCTTCACTCCTGGATTTTAGCACCAGCATAATGGATCTCTACTCTTTCAGGCAAGGAGGAAGCAGAAACTGTATACACATTCAATTTGACACAAACTGAAACATAACAACACACGTCGACACACACAGCCCTGTGTGTGTCTCGCTCTCTCTGGCATCCCGGCTCCTCCTTTATCTCTCTCCTGTGAATTGGGCATCTCAGCACTGGGCATGCATCCTCATGGCCTGGTCATTCCCTCCTCCTTGTCACACTAGCAAAGCTTCTTCATTCCATCGGGTCTCTGCTGCAAGTGTGCAAAATTGAATAGCATAATCGCTACACTTGAACTCCCTTGATGAATCTTGAGAAGTAGGGAGGCTTCTGCACTAAAACTGGCTGAATGATCAAAGACTTGTTGCATCTCCTCAGAAAAAAGACTGTAGGATAAGCGGAAGGAGCTCAGTTGCTCCCAAACAGCTGTAGCCAAGGCAAGAACCTTTCCAGTTATCAGGGTTATAAAATAAGCAACTTATGAGCAGTCAGATGGAAACATGGAAGACTGAAGTTCAAAAGATAAACTACATTGGGTAAGGAATGCCCGACACTCTCCTGAATTTCCAGCATGCCTCTGGTGGACTGACAACCATGGCTCAGAGTTAGGCATGGTGGGTAAGGAGGCAGAGATGTCTGCTGCTGAAGATGGGGCTTCTGGGTTCGTGGGTGGAGATGATGACAGAACTTGTATAACTCCATGAATTTCCTTAAGCATCTGATGGTGAAATAATGGTTGCCTCTTAGTAGCTCTTAACTATAGACAAGTTGCCAACTCAGGTGATGACCCACCAAAGGCTGCATTTCTTTTCGGAGGAATAACCCATTTATTGTTAACACTCAGCAGACTGGTTTGTGTGGCTGTGGTTTTTCTATATATTAAAAACAGTAACATAAACATAAATGTACATAATAATTATAATGAATTATAACAATTACACATACTGGCAATAATGTAGCACAATAAAATAAGATTAATAATGAAACATGATCATTCTTAGCAAAAAACTGAAAGCAAAGGCTGTAACTTCTATATAATATGCAGCATGCAGCTGTAACATGACACCTTGTTAGCGCTGCAAAGCTTGTATGGTGCCACTCTGTCTGGGCTATGAGGGCCATATTGTTTACAACAATTCTCCAATTAAATATAGAGAAGTACAGTAAACTTTGCTTCAAATAGGAACATAGACAATCGTCATTTTGCGTCATCGGAGGATTTTTGGGCCAGAGGCTTAAAACTACAGCCAGTATTCCGCATGTTTTCACCACGCCCATATGGGGCGGGATCTCACTCACAGAATGTGAAGATAGTGTCAGCCATCTTTCTGTAGAAGCTAAGAAAACAGGCTCTTGCTCTGTGTAGAAAGTTATACAAGTAGGCTAATCACAATGGCGGAAGGTAGTTTTGAAGTTGAAATGGTAGAAGGGGATTTCGAAGATCTGTTGCGAGAATCTGATGCTCGCGGCTACCTGTACGAGCCGCAATACAGCGATGAACAGAGGCAGCCGGAGCAGCTGCTGTAGCAGGGGTGCAAAACCTGCTTGGCAGGCAGGAGGAATAGAGTGTTAAATTATATTCAGACTCGAGTTGGGGCGGACTGGTGGTGTCAGTGCTCTCGCTGTGCGCCTATGGAAACAGATAGAGTCCTATTGCTGTCGCGAATTTCAGCGATGCCATTTTCTTCTGTACGAGATCGCTGAATCCGCTGATGAAACAGCACCACTAACTTGAGCATGTATAACTGAGCACCCAAGTTTTGTATCACACATGGACAGGGGAGTCCTGGAAACTTATTTTAGGATCCCGAAGATAAATTGGAAACGCCAGCCAAAGCCCGCAGGGACAAACGGACGGCTTAGTGTAAAGTGAGTATTTTGTTTGTTTTTCTTTTTGTTACTAAGACGTCATGTACAGAGTTTGGACCCCCGGAATTATCATAATGTTCTTCCCGCGTAGTCAGTCAATTTATCAACTAACTCACGATTTATAGAGTCACGATGTATCAAAGCAAGCCTAGTTGTATTATATTTTCAGATACTGCCGCCTGTAACCGGTAGGCGTGGTTTGGGAGTGGCCTCGTAAGGGCAGCAAAGCAAGTGCATTCTGGGAGTTGTTGTCTTTCAGCCACATGTGTAAAAAATACATTTTCTGCCTTTTCTCAGTCTAGAATGCTTCAAATTCAAAAATAATTTCACATTTATACTATATAAATGATCAATTTAAAATACACATTCATCTTCCCAGAGGTGAAGTATCCCTTTAAGGATTGCAATTTGCATTCATGCAGAACACTTCAAAAGCGTCCAAAAAGCGATTTATAAACAGTTATAATGCCGCTGTAACTTCAGCATTCATCTCCGTGTCCCGCTGAAATTAACAACTGTCCCTGTTAGGGTGGGGGAGATCACAGCATCAAGGTTTCTGGAAGCTGATTGGCTCATGCAAGGGTGCTGAGTATGCATATGCCTCAAATTACAGAGGGAAAGATTTAATACAAAGAGCTTAGAGTGACAATAAACAATACCCTTTTTTACAGATGGTGACTGCTAATTACCACCTCATGACTGGCTAGAATCCGATAATGCTGTTCCAGTTATGATCCAAGACTGTGCAGCGCTTCCATGATGCAGTCGAGATCAGAGGTAGACAAGGGAGTCTGAGCTGATGATGTAGGGGTCTCTACTGGGTCAAAATTTTGGCTTAGTTGAGGGGCCTGGGTAGCTCAGTGAGTTAAGACGCTGACTACCACCCCTGGAGTCACGAGTTCGAATCCAGCGTGTGCTGAGTGACTCCAGCCATGTCTCCTAAGCAAGCAAATTGGCCCAGATGCTAGGGAGTGTAGAGTAACATGGAGTAATCTCCACATGGTCGCTATAATGTGGTTCGGTCGGCGTGTTGTGAGTTGTGCGTGGATGCCGCAGAGAATAGCATGAAGCCTCCACACGTGCTATGTCTTCACAGTAACGTGCTCAACAAGCCATGTAATAAGATGTGTGGATTGACTGTCTCAGACGTGGAGGCAACTGAGATTTGTCCTCCACCACCCGGAGTCACTATGCCACCACAAGGACCTAGAGTGCATTGGGAATTGGGCATGCCATATTGGGGAGAAAAGGGGAGTAAATGATCTTCACTGGCAAAATTAGATGTTAACAAAACTTGCCCTGTTCTTGCCTCATTTGCTTTGCTAGCAAAATATGTCTTTACATTTAACCATGACCTCTGAACTTTATAGCACAACTTTAAAATTATCTTGCAGATGATAACATTAAATACAAGATTAAATACAATACATTTATATACCTTTTCTTACAGACATATATTTTTGTCTCTCAATCTTGATACGTTTTTGCCACAGACCCATGTGAGACTTGGCACAGACATGTTTGTGGATGGACACATTGATGACCCAAAACGACAGCGATAAAAAGAGCAGGTGTGTTTGTTCGAAATGGTAAATGTAGCTTTAATATATCAACAGGAAAGAGTTAATGTATTTCGGAAAGGATACACAACAAATCATAAGAAGCGTTATTTACAAAACACATCTGTCAGTTACAGCTGGACACGGACACCGGTCGTTATTTTCTGACATGCTACTTTTCTTATAAATGTTCTCTCCATATCGTGGTCTTTTTTCTACCTTTGTGTTGGAACTTGATGGATTAGATGTAGAAAGTTCTTTTTGCCTCTTGCACAGCCCATCTTGAGCCATAAGCTCTTATAAACTGCTATAACATAAAGTTGTTACATACAATATATTAAAAGTCAAACTTATAGAATGGAAGTTATTTATAAAATAAGTGCCCAGATAAGATGCACAGACATTAATGTTTATTGAATACAGTCCAGTATAAAATCAGTTAGATTTTTTTTTTTTTTTATTCTTGGGTGTATTTATACCCAAAAAGATTGGACATATGTGTGATCAACATAATTACATAATTAGAGTTTCTGATATATTTTCACTCTATAGCTTTACAAGTGTTTATTTCATAATATTTAATGTATTGAATGGGCATTATTTTGTATTTTCAGCATGTGTACTATACTGTATGTATATATATATATATATATATATATATATATATATATATATATATATATATATATATATATATGTCACTTACTCATTAAATTTTCACATTTTAGAATAATAGTAAAGTCGTCACATCTATGGAATAATAGAAATGGAAATATAGGAATAAAAAATATAAAAATCAAAAATATATAAAAACTATGCTATATTTTAGCATCTTCAAAGTGGCCACACTTTGCCTAGATTTTGAAGAGATGTACTCTCAACCAACTTCTTGAGATATCACCCAGGGATGGTTTTTAAACAGTATTGAAAGAGTTCCCATCTATATGCTGGGCACTTAGTGGCTGCTTTTCTTAATTATTAAGTCCAAGTCATCCATTTCAAAAACTTTTTATATACAATTTTTGTTTTGTAATTAAATAAATTAATATGTTGGCACAATTATATTTTTGTCTACAAAACAATTTTCAAACATTTAAGCATACACCTTCAGATCAAAAGATTTTTAAGATCATGAGAAACATTTAAGGCAATTGACCCCAAAATTTTGAATGGTAGTATGTGTATATATATATATATATATTAATTATATATGATAATTATATATACACAGTTGTACCATAGAATATAATGCATTATAAACAGAAGCAATAATATATATATATATATATATATATATATTATTGCTTCTGTTTATAATGCATTATATTCTATGGTACAACTGTGTATATATAATTATCATAATGTATTATTTATTTATGAGAAGTTATAACATATTATAAGCTGTATAGTTAAACATTACTAAAGCATAATAGTGCAATTACAATGCATTATATATATATATATATATATATATATATATATATATATATATATATATATATATATATATATATATATATATATATATATATATATATATATATATATATGGGCTTCATAGAAAGTGTTACCAGACATTCCACTGCAACTTTTATCAACAAGTAAACACAACTATTTTGAGTGGGCTGCAGTTTTACAAATGTGTGAGTGCGTGTTTGTATTATACAAGTGCTAGATAAAGCTTGTCTGTCTCTTAGTTAACTATTAGGTTAACATTAGCCCTAATTACCAACACAATACAGCTTTACAAATACACAAACATCTGCTGACAATTAGTGTGAGGTGGCTGTCATACAGTGATTATCAGCATCATTAAGGGGGAGGTGAATCTCATTATGTGTGTTTAGAATCCTGACAACGTAAATTAGTGTTGGGCAGTTTGAATCAACCCTCGCCCCTCAAACACACACACAAACACAGACCACACAGAGGGTTAGTGAGTCTTGAATACACAACTCTCTTGGCCAATACATCTGGGTGTACCACCTTAAAAGTCTTCATTCAGTCAAATGCTTAAACAAACATAAAAACTGCGCCATTCACATAATAGGTTAATTACATTATTCTAATGTCTTTAAATGTTTTATCTTTTATAATTGGGCAGTTGACGCATAATGTGTCCTCGCATAATGAGCTGTTTTCTATTATCAAGATTGTAGGTTCAAATTCATGAATGTACCATTGCATTGTCAATGTTAAGCAATTGGTCACCATTTTTTTTTTTACTGTAATTTGTTCAACATTTTTTTTTACATCTTTATGTTCAATGTTATGTAAAACAGTTCTTTTTAAATGGCCCTGCAGTGTGAAAAATGTAATTTAAAAGTACAAATATTTAATGTAATATCTCAATTAATTATATCATAAAAAGCTGCATGTATAATAAATTGTTTTAAAAAAGCAACTTGCAGTTTAAATGGATTTTAAGGGAACATATCATGTCACAAGGCAGGACATGTCAGTTTTCCAAAAAGCATTTCATGTTAAATTACGTGAAATTTCGAAAAATTGGGTTTTAGTCCATTTAAAAGTGATTATATAATGCAAATTCAAGTGGAAAATTGCTGGAGTGGTTTGTTCGTGGGGGGGGGGGGGGGGGGGGGGGGGGTGAATCAGGGTTTGCATATGTTTGGACTGACCTTTTCGATGTTTAGTTTCCCTAAAAACAGTATTACATTACCACATCTGGCATAAACAGAGGACATACACCCTGTATGAAAAGATGTTCTGCTCTTCTCGGTAATTCACACCTTCAGATCTTAATAGACACCTTCACCAAATACTATATTAATGTTGGCAGTAGTTGAAAGCATGTCGTCCTGATAGGTGTTTAAGACGTTCTTAGATGAACAAACAAAGTTGAGTTTGATGAAGGATGTTAGTGGTTAGTACCATTAAGGGATTATTAAATGCACAAATCAGCTTGAATGCAGAAACCTGACACATATAAAACCAAGCATATATAATATAAAGCTATATACAGAGCCTATAGTGCACACAAGTTAAACAGAGACCATCTCAAGGACACTATGTGTTTCTGGGAACAGTGCCAGTGAGAATTTACTCACTGTAGGTCAAAAACAATCCAATGCTTGTTAGATCTTCAAATGACTTTTTGTGATCAATCAATAAAACTGAAGACATTACAAATTTACATTAAAGGATGTGTTGCCAACAATAACCATATAAAACCATATAATGCTATGCCAATGTTTATGGTTTTATGTAATCAGGGAACTGTGGATGTTTATCCATAAGGATTGCAATGCTATCAGCTCCTCATCTGATCAAAGTTATATACTGACATCATCAAAGGAAGCCAAATAATCAGTCAGTCTATGCAAATGATTTCTCAGGAGTCCACATGCAGGGATTACATGCCAGAGTAATCAATAACCCTCCTCAGGTCAAGGTTGGGTTTGTTCGAAATGGCATTCTAACTTTTTCATTTAGTCATTTAGCAGATGCATTTATCCAAAGCGACTTACAAATCAGGAATAGAACAAGCAATCGGTCATACAAAAGTCAACAATATCTGCAGATTCACACTGCCAAGTTCCAATAGTAGCTAGTACAGAAGCAAGAGTTGAAGAAACAAACAAATAAATAATGATTTTTATTATTATTAAATAGGAAGTGCCTTTAAACTACTTGTGCTATTTTTGCAGAATACACTAATGAGCCAAAAACATTATGACCACCTGCCTAATATGCTGTTGGTCCTCCGCGTGCCACCAAAACTGTCCACTGACCCACCATGACATGGACTGTACAAGACCCCAGAAGGTGTCCTGTGCTATCTGGAAACCACACATTAGCAGCAAATCCTTCAAGTCCTGTAAATTGCTCAATTGGATTGAGATCTGGAGAATTTGGAGGCCAGGGCAACACCTTGAACTCTTGATTGTGTTCCTCAAACCATTCCCTAACAATGTGTGTAGTGTGGCAGGGCACATTACCCTGCAGTAAAAGGCCACTGCCATCAGGGAAAATTGCCATGAAGGGGTGTACCTGGTCTGCAACGATGTTTAGGTAGGTGGCACGTGTCAAATTGACATCCACATGAATGGCTGGTTTCCCAGCAGAACATTGCCCATGTTCATTGAACATTGCCACCAGCTTGTCATCTTCACAAGGTGCATCCTGGTGCTATCACTTCCCCAGGTAATGGCACACACTTATACGGCTGTCCACATGATGCAAAAGAAAATAGGACTTATTGGACCAGGCGACCTTCTTCCACTGCTCCAAGGTGTAGTTCCGATGCTCACATGCCCAGTGTAGGTGCTTTCAATGGACAGGGATTATCATGGGCACTCTGACTGGTCTGCGGCTACGCAGCCCAATACACAGCAGGGGCGATACACTGTGGGGTGTGACACATTCCTCCCGTAACTATCATTACAATTTTCTGTAACTTGTGCCACAGTAGAGCTTCTGTTGGTTTGGACCGGATAGCCTTTGTTCCCCTCGCGCATTGATGAGCCTTGGACGCCCAACACCCTGTCGCCGGTTTGTCACTCCTCTGACCACTGTCAGTATATAATCACGACTGCTGACTGGGAGTACCCCACAAGCCTTGCCATTTCAGAGGCGCTCTGACCCAGTCATCTGGCCATAACAATTTGTTCCTGGTCAAAGTTGCTCAGGTCTTTACTCATGCCCATTTCTCCTATATTAAGCACATTGATTATGAGAACTGATTGTTCGCTTACCATCTAATCTACCCAGACCTTAACATGTGGCCACAAACTGCTCTGCTAAGAGACATTTTTGAAAGTTCCTCAACACATTACTGTGTCTTACTGGGCTACATAGTGATGTATTCAAATTGTGCAATTCATTTTCTTTGTCTCTCTTCTGGAGGGGTTAATAATGATAGAAGATGTTTATTGCCGTAATTACGCAGACACATTCACAGATTCTTATTCCATGCCATTTAACGGGCGTTAGAAAGGGAGTAGGGGAGAGAGAGAAAGAAAGAGACTGAGAGAGAAAGAGTCTGAGAACAGGCTATTGTGGAGGCATAAATGTGTCTGTCTGAATTTGAAGCCTAATTATGTCCTTTGAGACCAGGACAAGAGGAAAGGGGAAGGAGAAGGGGAATGCAGGAAGAGGAAGAGGGAGACAGAGAATAGAGGGGGAGGAGAGAGGAGAGTGCCTCAAGGAGTCTGGGAGACAGAGGTCTTAAGCCACAGATGAATAGGAGAAGAAAAACTAAACAGACATGAGAATGACAGAGAGGGAGAGTGGAGGAGGAGGACTGGACAGACAAAAAGAGAAAGAAGTCATTGAGAGGAAGGAAAGAACACTAAATACACAAAAGGAAAACAAGAGCAATACTTTCAGTACGTCTTTCAATTATAGAGTGGAGGAACTATATACAAGATAATTAATGACAAAGAGACAGCTTCCACCCACACACACACACACACACACACACACACACACACACACAGACACACATACACAATGCATAGGCACAATAAATGCCTGAATAAGACATTAACTGTGAACGCAACAATCACTGTGTAATGTATTCATTCTGTGATTTATGTATTAATTATTATGTAATTCAGCTAACTGTGAATGCAGTAATTCATTTGTTTTGTAACTGTTTATTTATGTAATTTATGCAATTATTTACATTTTGTAATTTATTCATTATGTAATTTTAATGTAATGTAATGTAATTACATTTATTAATTTAGCATGATGCTTTAATCCAAAGTGACTTGCAAATGAAGAAAATCATTTTATAATTTTTATCACAAAGTTCCATAAAATTCCAAGTAATTCCAATTGAGTAATCTTCAATAAAATAAAATAAAATGAAAAAGCTAAAAACATTTTAAGATTAATAAATGTAATTTTGTTAAACATTACACACTTCAACATGATGACTTTTGAAATTGAAATGCATAAATGTAAAAAAAAAAAAAAAAAAAAGCTAAAATATTTGTTTTGAATGTAGGAAAAATGTTGAAACATTGCTCAAGTTCGGAACATCACAATTATATTCATTATTTTTTTTCATATTATGCATCTGTTTGATTTGTGTGCATTAGCAATAATATGTTTTTTTTTTTCATTTATCATTATATTGATTATGGGAATAATAATAATAATAATAATAATAATAATAATAATAATATTTCCAACACCTTTTCATGATTTCATGAGAGCTGAACTCTGAGCTCAGAATGCAGATTTTCTCCATGGAATTACCGTATAACCTTTTACAGGTCCTTT